>JAODTR010006621.1:0-10700 GCA_025399935.1 Amblyopsis rosae | reverse complement strand
ATACAGTAGACCAGATACAGTAGGCCAGATACAGTAGGTCAGATACAGTATCATATACAGTAGACCAGATACAGTAGACCAGATACAGTAGGTCAGATACAGTAGGCCAGATACAGTATCATATACAGTAGACCAGATACAGTAGACCAGATACAGTAGGCCAGATACAGTATCATATACAGTAGACCAGATACAGTAGACCAGATACAGTAGGTCAGATACAGTAGGTCAGATACAGTAGGCCATATACAGTAGGCCTACTGCTGTGTGCCATATGCCCCTCTGAAAGCAGGTAAGGATAACTGTCAGGTGATATTCACTCTCTCTGTTGTTGGCATGCACACATGCACACACACGGGTGTGCACACACACACATACACATAAATACACACACACACAAACACACTCTGCCCTTTACTAGTCAATTCTACTGTAAAGGAGTCAACAGTTCAAAACAAAGCAGCATTCATTGTTCATGAACACCCCCCCTCCCCCACACACACACAGCTAGAGAGAGAGAGAGAGAGAGAGAGAGAGAGAGAGAGAGAGAGAGAGAGAGAGAGAGAGAGAGAGAGAGAGATACTTCCTCTTCCCACTTCATATTTGTGCTTGTGGGACAGACTTACTGTGTAACCAACACACATTCAGTATACAGATAAACCATGTGCTGTAATAACATGTTGTTCATGTATATCCATATCACCCAGTGATGTAGCGCCCCTGCAGTAAGTTCTGGGAAATACAGCGTCAGGAGGTCATATTTAACTGCAGCGTGTGAGAGAGAGAGAGAGAGAGAGAGAGAGAGAGAGAGAGAGAGAGAATCCAGTGATCTGATTCACCTGGTGTAAACAACATTCCAGCCTCCACTAGAAAATTCCAGTCAGTGAAGTGACGATTCCCATATCAGCTGGCATTCCTTGCCTCTGTGTTTGTGTTTGTTAAAGTGAGAGTGTTTGCATGTGCTTTTTATGTTCACATTATTGTGTGTGTGTGTGTGTGTGTGCGCACACAAGCATGTTGTAGCTTGATATTACATTTGCCACAGGACAAATTCTTGAGGAGCGCTTGATTAACACTGCTGTAATCCCCTCCTCTCTTGATGTCAACTGTGTAACCGGTGCACATAACAAAAGCCTTGCAAACATCTTTACTCTGACACTATCATGGGACATTTAACAAACTGAATTAAATTAAACTTGTCTTTTCTTGCCCTCTAATCCTCCTGCTCCAACCCAAAGGCACTGTGCCAAACTACACACCACAAGCCCCCAGCTGTGACTTCCCTGGACTGGGCTGCCCAGGTAGGTGAAACAAGCGCCCCTCTACTAAATCACCAGCAGATACAAGAGCAGAGCAATGTAAAAAGGAGGGAAGAGAGGTAAAAGAGGGTCCGTCCTGGAAAGGTGGATTCCTCCCTCTGTGGTCCCTTCCCAAGGGTTTTCCTTGTCCGGGGGGTCGTTTGTTTCCGTGGGCCTGTGCAGCCCTTTGAGACGTGAGGGCCATGTATAGAAAACTGACTTGACTTGGAGACCATCTGGAGGTCTTGTACACCAGCATTACTCATCCTGGGGACCCCATGTCCTGCATGTTGTAGATGCCTCCCTGCTCCAACCCTGGTCCTGGGGGACCCCCTGCACGTTGTAGATGTCTCCCTGCTCCAACCCTGGTCCTGGGGACCCCCTGCATGTTGTATATGTTTAACTGGTCCTGGGGACCCCCTGCATGTTAGATGTCTCCCTGCTCCAACCCTGGTCCTGAGGACCCCCTGTCCTGCATGTTAGATGTCTCCCTGCTCCAACCCTGGTCCTGGGGACCCCCTGTCCTGCATGTTAGATGTCTCCCTGCTCCAACCCTGGTCCTGGGGACCCCCTGCCCTGCATGTTGTAGATGTCTCCCCGCTCTAAGCCTGGTCCTGGGGACCCACTGTCCTGCATGCTGTAGATGTCTCCCTGCTCCAACACATCTGATTCAAACAAAGGGCTAGTTTCTGCAGAGAATGATGAGGACCAATTCATGTTCATGGACTCATTTGTAATTCATGTGGTATTTTCATCTAAGCTTGTCAGCTACATTGCATTGAGACCTCAAGTAACTGTCAATATGTGCAAAGGAGCATGGAATGTCCACTTTAAGAACAATGTTTTAAGACATACAGTATAAATAACCATTTATTTATTTAGTGATTTGATTTACTGGATGGACAATGCCTATAAATTAAATAATCTTACAGTATGTGCTGGCCTGAAATAAGTTAGTGAGAATGTTTTCTAGTCAAAGCCATGTCCATGTCTAAAGCTAGAATTTGCCTTAGAGTGCATTCTACCCAGAATGCTACTTGTTAACCAAGGATACTGGCTGTAGCATGTCACTATTGTGATCTTAACAATATGTTTGACCTGACCTCTTACCCAAAATGTCACTGCACACACTACGCATTTCTTATGGAGGCCTCACAGGGACATTTTTCAAAGGTCAATTGTTAATGAGAATAAGCTCTTTGGGGACATTTGAGGAAAAGCCACTTGAGAATGCTTCGGAAAAACAGGAGTTACTTTAGCTCAGACAGGTCAGCTAGGCATCATATGATATTATATACACATGACATTATACATAGAAACAAAGAAGTGATTTAAAGATGTCAGATAGACATGCTTCTTATCTCACGATATGCACAGAGCATATTACTTACTACTAAATACTATACTTAGATACTACACAAAACGTAACTAGCCAAATGTAGGAAACGCAGTGCTGTATGTTATGTTAGGCTACATTTATAATAACCTAAAGGCTTATGTCTATCATATACCAACCTATATAGTGATTCATACTGTAGCGCCCTCTGACTCCATTAAAGTACATTGTTACTATAAGTGTTTCTATTAGAATACATTACATTGTTACTATTAGAATACATTACATTGTTAATATTAGGCATTTCTATTAGAATACATTACATTGTTACTATTTTATGTTTCTATTAGAATACATTACATTGTTACTATTATAATACATTACATTGTTACTATTCGATTTTTCTATAAGACTACATTACCTTGTTACTATTAGGTGTTATTAGAATACATTGCATTATATGTTTACATTCTGTTAGACTGTCTGCATTATGTGCATTTCATTACATTCAGGCCTATTTTCCTAGATCACATTACATTGTTACTATTAAATGGTAAATGTTCGACTACATTATGTATGTTACATTATATATTTACCTTCTGGTAGACTAGATCACATTACATTACATTGTTACTATGGTAAATGTTCGACTAAATTATGTATGTTACATTACTGTATGTATTTACCTTCTGGTAGACTAGATCACATTACATTACATTGTTACTATTAAATGTTTTTCTCAGACTATCGCATATTACATTACATTGTTACATTACCTTACTAAGTAATGACGGTGTTTACTGTATTAGCAGAGTGGTAGTACCAAAAACTAAAACCTGTGTTTTATGTATATATTTTTTGAATTGTCTAGATTGTCACACAAACCAGTACATTTTGAAAGTCCAATATAAAATTAACTTGTTAACCATTTGCTTATAGCTGTTTCATTGTTTGTGCCATGTTCACTAACCTGCTGAATGTCTTTACTGAGCCTCTCTTGTGCCGCTTTGGACACATTCAGCAAATATCTCTTCAGTCTGTCTGCTTATAAAACACTCAGGTGTTTCTACACAGCCCTGGCTCTGTAAATGGGAACACAAACAGTGGTGCAGACCGCAACACACAACAATATCCCTGCTTCAACAATGTTTATCCAATTTGGGGGGCGGAGCTTCTGAGGGAGCACCTTATAACATTGACGGAGGAGTTTTTGTTTTGATCAAGTTCAAATATCAACAATGTCAAAGTTGCCAAGATATGCTAAAAGCACGGCAACTGACTGGTGCTTTTTGGCGTGTGCCTCCTCTGTAGCTGCCAGCGATAGCATCACTGCCGTCACACCTGCTACCACTAACCTCCCGGCAACTAACCTCAGCACACATGGTAAGATCGGCAGGCTGATGGCATGCTGAGGGCAGACTAGCGGAAGGCTAACAGCAGGCTAGCAGCAAGCTAAAGCAGGCTAATTGTACCCTAATGGCTGGCTAACAACAGGCTAACAGCAAGCTAACAGAACCCTAACGGCTATCAGCAGGCTAGCGGCAGACATAAAACAAGATAATGGTTGTCTAACAGCAGTCATTTCCTCTGCTAAGCATTGGCAGTTTGTGTGAAATGGTAACTGTAAATGAAAAGTCATTAAAACGT
Source organism: Amblyopsis rosae (assembly GCA_025399935.1). Taxonomy (NCBI): domain Eukaryota; kingdom Metazoa; phylum Chordata; class Actinopteri; order Percopsiformes; family Amblyopsidae; genus Amblyopsis; species Amblyopsis rosae. Next base: position 6,419 of record JAODTR010006621.1, on the reverse strand, counting down.
TATTTGTTAATAATATATATCATAATGATCTTATATGTCTTATGTTGGCTATGTGTAGGAACAGTGTAAACCTAATGATTTACAATAACAAGAGACAAACTATACAAATTATTATTATTATATTATCTTATCATTAATTTTTTAACTGACCAAAACCCAACACATTTGGTCATATTGGTTATTTTCTGGAGCCCTATGCCATTAGACATTTTACAGTAGATATGTGGATAAGTGCTCAAGATTATAAACAAATAATCTGTTCTGAAATGAACCACTTTACAACAAAAACGGTATACTGTTTTCTAATATACTAAACTGAGAAAAGTGATTTCTTAAAATATTTTTTTCCTCTGAATTTTGCCATTCTTCACGCCTCATTCCTTTAATTCCTCTCCTCCTCTCTCATCCTCTCCCCTCCACCACTAACAGCTTCTGAAACAACTTCATCATTGGTGTTTATACCTACTAACCGACCACCTACTAACACAGCTCTTACTACAGCCACCCCGTGTAAGAGACACAATATGTCTGTTTGAGTTCTCTCCTCTCCTCTCGTTTCGTCTCCTCTCCTCTCCTCATTTCTCCTCTCCTCTCCTCTTCTCATGAATCTAACGACTAATAGCATTCTGCTGTCCAGGGGTGTTCCTGTGGGTTTGACGCTAGGCTGCCCCTTGTGGCAGCTCACGGTATGCCATCTCTCAGGGTTCACTGCTGTGTTTCTGTGCTGTGTTGCTAATGCTCACATTGCTAACATGTTGCTAACATGTTAGCAATGTGTTGTTAACCTGTTGCTAATGTGTTGCTATCATGTTGCTAAGGTTTTGCTAATGTGTTGCTAATGTGTTGTTAACATGTTGCAAACATGTTGCTAATGTGTTGCTATCATGTTGCTAAGGTTTTGCTAACATGTTGCTAATGTGTTGCCATCATGTTGCTAACATGTTGCTAAGGTTTTGCTAAGGTGTTGCTAACTTGTCGCCTGTTCCCTACCGGCCGCCCGTCTGCTGCTGTGCCGTGGTGACAGCTGCAGGCCCCGCCCCCAAGGCCTGCCCCAAGCCGCTTCACAGGTGCTTCTTTACAGCCGCTAGTGCCTCCCAACCCCCCAGCGCCCCCTACAGGCCCGCGTCTGCAACCTCCGGGCCTCCCGGCGGTCCCGCCCACCAGCACGGTGGCTCCCTGTCACTCCCACGGCTCCACCGCTCGGCGGTTGGTCACGGCCGGCGCCGACCCTCCGAACCCCAGCCCCCTTCCTCCGCTGACCCCGCCTCCCCCCGCTGGCCCCTTCTCCGCCACCAGAGGGCCAAGACCCCGCTGGGTTTCATCTCCACGCCGCTGGTCTGGCCCGGCAGGAAGAGACCGGGAGGCGGGGCCTCCCCCGCCAGGGCCACGCCCCCGGCACCGGGGCTCCTGCTGCTCACCAAGCCCCGCCCCCCCTCCCTCTCCCCCTCCCTTGGGGCAGCGCGTTTCGGCCCGGGCACCGAGCCGCTTCCAGGGTCAGGGGTCGCCTCAGCAACAGGCGACCCAACAGAGGCGGGGCTGTTTCCACAACAACCGCCGAGCGAGGTGATGGACACGGACGCCAAGGAGACCCTGCCGGCGTCTGAAGACCTCTCGTCCTCCTCTTCATCATCATCCTCTTCATCATCTTCCTCATCATCATCATCATCATCATCATCCTCCTCCTCCTCATCATCCTCTTCATCGTCAATATCTTCATCATCTTCCTCCTTCTCATCATCGTCATCATCGTCGTCATCATCATCGTCATCATCTTCATCATCCTCCTCCTCCTCTTCATCATCACCTTCATCCCCGTCCATCCACAACAGGAAGATAAAGCCCCACTGGGTCCTGCCGGTGGGGGCGGAGGAGGATGATGCGTCCGGCGACGACACGCTCCCGTACGGGGGCGTGGCCTTCAGCCTGCACAACCTTGGCCCCGCCCACCCCCCCGAGGAACCCCGCCGAGCCCCGCCCCTTCCGCCCCAGAGCCCCGACGCCGTGATTGGCTCAGGGCCGGGGGCTCACAGAGCTCTCAACCACTCAGAGCGTGAGGGCGTTCCCCGCAACCCCCCCAATGGTGTCGTGCCCATTCTGATTGGCTCCCTACACTCTCCTCCTGTCTCTCCTGTCTCTCCTCCTGTCTCTCCTCCTGTTTCTCCTCCTGTATCTCCTCCTGTATCACCTCCTGTCTCTCCTCCTGTTTCTCCTCCTGTATCACCTCCTCTCTCTCCTCCTGTTTCTCCTCCTGTACCTCCTGTTTCTCCTCCTGTAACACCTCCTGTCTCTCCTCCTGTCTCTCCTGCTGTTTCTCCTCCTGTATCACCTCCTGTCTCTCCTCCTGTATCTCCTCCTGTTTCTCCTCCTGTATCTCCTCCTGTATCACCTCCTGTTTCTCCTCCTGTATCTCCTCCTGTATCACCCCCTGTCTCTCCTGCTGTTTCTCCTCCTGTATCACCTCCTGTCTTTCCTCCTGTATCTCCTCCTGTTTCTCCTCCTGTATCTCTTGCTGTATCTCCTCCCCTCAACAAGCAAGCAGCACCTCTTCTGGTTCCCCCAACTCCTCCCCTTCCTGCTTCTCCCCTCCATCCCTCCTCATTTCCTCCCCTCACCTTAAGCCCCTCCCCCACCTCCTTCCCCACCTCCTCTCCTCTTTCCCTCATCCGGGGCATTCAGGCCGAGCCAACCTTTACTTTGGTCGTCACCTCTGCAACAACGTCGGGCCTACCCCCCTCTCCCTTTCCCTCCTCTGTGGCCGTCAGGCGCCCTCCCCTGGCGCCCTCCTCTCCTCCCGGCGATGACCCAGAAGGGGAGCCCATCGGTGGGGGTCATCATGTGGCTCGGGGCCCCAGCCCCCTGGAGGATGTGGAGGCCGCCTCCGGGTGTGGCCGGCCAGTTACCGTGGCTACTGACGTGTCTCCTCCTCTTCCCTTGCGCGTGTCAGCGGCAAGCCCGCACCCTCATCGTCGCGATTACGCGCCACTCGCCGTCTCGCTCGAGGTCATTATGGCGACCGGCGAGCGCGCACGTGAGTGCGTGGGCGTGCTCGCCCCGTTGGCCGGCAGGCATCCGGGCGGCTGTGTGCCGAGTCTGTCTGTTGCCATGCCGCCGCAGACGCACGAGCATGGGCCGACACGCACACGCAACCCTGACGTGGGCCATCGCCGGCCCCAACTGTCTCTCTTCACCTTCCCCTCTCTCCCTCCATCCATCTCCTCCTCATTCTTTGTCTCTCCCTCTCACTCTCTCTCTCCCTCATTATCTCCCTCTCTCTCTCTTTCATTCTCTGCTTCTCCATCCATCTCTCCTCTCTCTCTCTCACCCTCATTCTCTCCTTCTCCATCTCCATCCATCTCTCCCCCTCTCTCTCTCTCTCCCTCTCCTTCTCTCTCCCTCTCCCCCCTCCCCTCAGAGTGGGTGCAGCTGCCCGTAGATGCCAACCTATCAGAATCAGAGACGGGCACACCCATGCCCACTTCCGTATTCAAAGAACCCCCCAAACCCCCCCAACTTCTACCCCACCAATCAGAACCCAGCATATTGTCCATACATCCACACAGCCCCATCCAATCAGAACTTACCCAAGAATCCACATACTCAAAGAACCAATCTAAGCCTAGACTGGAGTCTACGCACCTAATTAACCAATCAGCACCTGGCCAGGTGCCCTTCCCACATCCAAATAACCAATTAGAGCCAATCATGATGTCCACTAATCAATCAGCAACTGCCCAGGTGTCCGGACATGTATTTTACCAATCAGAAGCTGCCCATATGTCCCCCAACCAATCAGGAACTTTCCCGGTGTCCACACGTTTAATTAACCAATCAGAAGCTGCCCATATGTCCACCAACCAATCAGGCGCTGTCCTGGTGTCGGAGGACAACTCAGACTTTACATTTCCTGCCCTTGAACCCTCCCTTGGAATATTCCCCAAACAATCACAGGCAGAGCAGCCAACTATCGACCAATCACAGGCCAAGCAGCCATCTACCAGCCAATCACAAGCAGCGCAGCCATCTATCGACCTATCACAGGCAGAGCAGCCTTCTACCGGCCAATCACAGGCAGAGCAGCCATCTACCAGCCAAACACAGGCAGAGCAACCTTCTACCGGCCAAACACAAGCAGAGCAACATTCTACCGACCAATCACAGGCAGAGCAGCCATCTACCAGCCAAACACAGGCAGAGCAGCCTTCTACCGACCAATCACAGGCAGAGCAACATTCTACCGGCCAAACACAAGCAGAGCAACATTCTACCGACCAATCACAGGCAGAGCAGCCATCTACCAGCCAAGCACAGGCAGAGCAGCCTTCTACCGACCAATCCCAGGCAGAGCAACCTTCTACCGACCAATCACAGGCAGAGCAGCCATCTATCGACCAATCAAAGGCATCGCAGCCTTTTCCCAGCCAAACACAAGCAGAGCAGCCTTCTACCGAGCAAGCACAGACAGAGCAACCTTCTACCAGCCAAACACAAGCAGAGCAACATTCTACCGACCAATCGCAGGCAGAGCAGCCATCCACCAGCCAATCACAGGCTGAGCAGCCATCTATGGACCAATCACAGGCAGAGCAACATTCTACCGACCAATCACAGGCAGAGCAGGAATCTACCAGCCAATCACAGGCTGAGCAGCCATCTTCCGGCCAATCACAGGCAGAGAGGCCTTCTACCGACCAATCACAGGCTGAGCAGCCATCTTCTGGCCAATCACAGGCAGAGAGTCCTTCTACCGACCAATCACAGGCAGAGCAGCCATCTATCGACCAATCCCAGGCAGAGAGGACTTCTACCGACCAATCACAGGCAGAGCAGCCATCTATGGACCAATTACACGCAGAGCAGCGTCCTGCTGGTGTGCCCGGGGGTCTCCTTCAGGCTCTCTCAGCGACGGCTCCCGGCGACCGCCCCGCTGCAGAACGCGTCGCCACGGTGACCCGGGAAACCACGGCTCTGCCTGCCGCGTCTCTCCCCGTAACCCTGGTTACCACCCTCGCCTCCCCGCATCCAGTGCCCCTGTCTGGGCCCCCACTGCCCGGGGCGGGCTTGAGTGCGTCATATCACCGCGGGAACCTGAGCTCGGGGACGTCTCCAGCAACGACCAGCGACGCTCACAGCCCCGCCCCCTCCCTGCAAAATGGCGGTGTGGGCGTGGGCCTCAAGAGGGCCACACCGCGGCCGGCCTCGCCGTGCCGATGCAAACGCAGCTTCCGTTTGATGTGTCTGTGCGGCATGTCAGCGGTGACGCGTATGTCAGGGAGCGACGCCCTCTGTAGTCCTAGAGAGCGTGCTACGCAATCAGTAGCCAACGTGGCCCGGCGTGAACGCCACCCATCACAACATGCAGACGCATGGCCTCCCTCTCCGACACACTTAGACGCAGTGTTGCTCTCACCTCATTGCTGACAGCCATGATGATGATCACATCACAGTAAATCACATGAAAGCATCTCACGTAGTTAGAGGAGGCTGATTATAAAGCTGTTTGTTATGATGGGTGTCTTTACAATGGAGACTAGATGCTTCTCTTCTCAAGGTAGATCTATGCAGGTGCTGGTGGCTTGGTAATTGTAGCTGTCAATCAAGTGAATCGTTGGACCTCCTCATCATTGGTGTTGATTCCAGCTGGCTGTGTGTAGAACATTGCTATGGCTCTCTAATCACAGTGCATTAGCTTATTGGGTATTCTTTCTTTCTTTCATTCTGTCTTTCTATCTGTCTATCATAATTTTGAGACCTTTGAATTTCTGTTTTGTGGGAGAGAATCTTGTTCTACCAACTTATTAACATTCAACTCATCACCTCTTTAGGTCTTTTAAACACCCAGTTGACTTTAAACCGTTTAAAACTACAGCTATACGCCTTTTGCATGAAAGATGAATCACAAGTGATTGGTGTCTCCCAGGAGATCTAGAGTTACTGTAGTTCTAACAGCTACGCTGTCGTTCTCTAGCTAGAGACTGTAGTGCCATCTATAGGCCACTGTGAGGCATAGCAGGAGACAGAGCTTGCCAGGGGTTCTTTACTGCATAACAGCAAAGGGGCGTTGTCGCTCTCTCTCTCCGAGACATGTCAATTAAACATTTAAGAGTATTTAAATTTTTTCACAATCTCATCAGTGCCCTGCAAGTCAAATCTTCTGCTATGTGACGCAGATGACAGATGGCATTCATTAGGACACTATAACAATCTCCTTCTCTCTCTCCCCTGCCTCTCTCTACCTCTCTCACAGGGGGTCTGTTCTACCACCTCACATTTGTAGTGGATGCCGCAGGGTCTTCTCTAGCCGAGGCCGACGTTAAACCCTCTGTGGTCCTGTGGGTAAGGAACCCTCTTCATCAGCACTACGTCAAATAAGAGACCGTCTCTAGTCTCAGCCTCTTCATCAGCACTACGTCACATAAGAG
>JAODTR010006620.1:0-10700 GCA_025399935.1 Amblyopsis rosae | reverse complement strand
TTAAAAAAATATCGCAAATCGCAATATCTGTCAGAAAAATCGCAATTAGATTTTTTTCCAAAATCGTTCAGCCCTAGCAGGTACCGCAAACCGCAATGTTTACATTTTATTTTATTCATGAGGCTAGCTAGCCCATCAAACATGACGTCTGATCTAGGGGCGTGTGCGCTATCTAATCACAAATTCCCCCAGCCCCATATTAGCCGGTTGTAGCTTCTTATAATGCATCCGTGGTTGTAGCCTTTGGGAGTGTGTGTATTTACGACACTCCGATGTTACGCTTTACAGCACTTGACCGAATTTGACCAGGACATTTTCTTCACCGTGACAGCCCTACTGCTTTTATATTGCGCTTTTATCCAAAGCGCTTTACAGTAATTTGCCTCACATTAACCCATTCATACACAGACGGTGATTGCTGCCATGCAAGGTGCGACCAACCACTGGGAACAGTTAGGGGGGTAGGGGGTTAGGCATCTTGCTCAAGGATGCTTACAGGTAGGTCAACACCGGGGTTCTAACAACCAGAGCACTCGACCATCCTGTCCCCCCCCTTACAGCTGTTGATGCTGTAAATTGAAAGTACGTTGGATTCAACGCTTTTAGAGTGGCGAAACTGCTGGGACAGACATGGCTCACAGCAGTGAAAATAAACAGATAGTCACTAACCCCGCTAACACAACTTGACTCGGAGTAAACTTTTGAAGCGCAGATAGAAAACACACTCACCTCTTCCTTGTTGGACACAGCAGGTACCAGTATGGTAGCTACTAGCTAATCAAACGAATGTGTAAAATTTCAATGTGGTTCAAAGTATTTGTTTACCTTACAATGAATAGCCTGAAAATATAGTTCCTTGTTGGCTAATCTATGGATGTATTGTAACAAGGCATGCTTTGTTTTTTCATTAAAGCTGAAACAACAGCTTTAATGCATATTGTTCGATGCTAGAACGCTACGGACCGCTGTTCAGTGTACTATTAAGTGGGGACCCATTAGCGTACCCTTCTTACAAACTGATAACTTTAAAATAGTTAATTATCCACAACTTACTCTCTTTTACATGGCAAACAATGGCACACAACATTAATGACATGACTGAATGGCATACTCTGCATACGCTACATGTGTATGCGTGCGTGTGTGGGGTGAGCATGCCGACAGAAATACTGGTAGCTCAGCTAGCCTCGCACTGGTTGTAACGTAGCAGCAGGTCATTCTACGTTGAAGTCTACACGCTAAACATTATTCTTTAACTGAATAATTAATTGAAATAACATGGGGTAAAACGAGGTGAGATTGTCCACTAGTTAATCAATCACGGACAGCATCTTTCTCTCGGACAGATAAAAATATTTAATAAAATGAGATGGGTTGCATTTCATATACCTTGGTTATTATGCAAGCCTGGACACGATTGGCATTTGGCAGTTTGTGCTTCGTTCGTAATTCAAATGAATTAATACAAACATTTATCGAATTTTTTTAAATAATTTTTACTTGCAGATAAATGACATCACCCAGCCCTATCAGCAGTGTGCTTTATGAACCAGAAGGTACATTTACGGCATATCACACAATGCAATTATACTTCTCACAACCCATTAACAGGACATCCAGCAGGCTGTGGGATAAAAGGTCCTGTAGGTTTCTCCCAGTAAATTCAATAAAAAAAAAAGAAAATAAGCAAACATCTCTGTAAAACTAGAAATTCAACATTCATGTATCCATGTGGACTATGCCTACTGCACAAAGCCTCTACCAACGGCATTATTTGCAGGTTAAATTGTTAAAACAGTTATACAGTGTGTGTGTGTATATATATGTATGTATGTATACATACATACATACATATACACACACACACACCTCTCTCTCCACATCAAACTCGGGGACTGCTGATTGAAGTGAATAATGTATTTAATCCTGGTCATCCTGGAGTTGTTAGGTTATAGATTCCAGAAAACAAAAATCAAGCTGTGTGCAAAATGCTCTCAACCCACTACCAGTTCAGTATAATGCTTGTCCACTAGAACAGTGTGACAACTTCATGGGATTTGTGAGAAAACAAGTGTTGATGTCAGGTAAACAAGTTTCAGTAATCAGTGATTCAGGGCAAGGTAGTTGTAAAGTACATGTTCATTATTTATCACCACCCTTTATAACCTAGGAGCACATTTTATCCAAGTATTAGGCTTATAAAGGAGCAGACCATGAGAATATTACTAAAGGATGCTTACAAAAAGGCCAGGTATGCTAGAGAGAGATTGAAGCCACTCATTTTATGGACCCTAATCAGTAATGACCACCTTGTCCTGCCCCCTTAACAGATTGGACATGCCAAGGCAAGGCAATCCCAAATACAGAGAGCATAACATGCAGCATGATAATTCTATACTAAAAAAAATGTGTTCAGTTGTCAATTCGTGATTAAGAACACACAAAAGCCTTACTCGTTTCCCCATTGAGACCAAACAACCCATCAAGTGACAATGTTTTAGAAAAGAAAGATAAGTAGTTCAGTTCAAATTGCACCATTAAGCTCAATGAAACCTATAGTTTCACATCTGAAAACAATTATTGTCTCATGATGATGACTGTTCGACAAGATATTAGCAACCAGATCATATTGAGTTACAATGTCACAATTCCTAAAAAGACATCATTGCACATCCGCAGACCGGTACTGGAAACTGTCACGACTCAACAAGATGTTTGTTATTACATAACACGATTAGTGATGCCAAACACACAAAGCAGGTTATATAACTTTGACAATATAATTGGTAAATGATGGGGCAAGCCCTTGATGTACCTCAGAAGCTCAAAACAAGTTAACACAAACCACTGTACTTTGGCATGTATTCAAGTTGAAGAACAAGAGCTCATGTAAAGGTTACGCTTTAGAAACATGTTTCACTTCTGAAGTCTAGATCTTTTGCTTCCTCCCTCTCTCAGACATGGTAAGATCCCCAACATTGCAGGTTTCATCAAGGCAAAGAGCTGCAACAAATTCTATTACAGACAAGCATGGCTTTGTCAGACAGGGAGGTAGTTGTTTTCGTCAGACACACAAACAGGAGGAAGTGGCATCCATGCACGTATATGAACTATATAGCCATATGCTATTGGTACCACACTGTCTCGCTGTGCAGAGATGTTTACAGCTGAGGCAGGATGCTGGGGCAGGGTGAGTCAGCGTGACGGGCGACGAGATAAAGCACTGAGGTGGAGTGCAGGTAGTGATTAGGCTGTGGGAGAGGCGAAGATCCTGAATGGTTTGGCAGGGCCGTGTCTCTGTATGGGACCAAGCCTGCTGCCAAGGTACGTTCCATGTGAGCAACTCAACAAACCACCCTACACCAGCCCATGCCACGGCACACTCCTCAGGGGAAGTGCAGTTGGAGCTTGTCGCTAGGCACGCTGGGGGAGCACAGCCTTGCCAAACCTCTACACGAAGAGATGCAGAGGAAGGGAGGAAACCCTGACTCACTCAAACAGACCAGTGTGAAGAAACCTATCCGACCCATGTACGCCTGTCCTTTGAACTGCGGAAAGCAGACTTCAACATTTGTGCAGACTGATGAAAATATAGTGTTAAGAAGAGAATGTCACACTGATGTGAAGGTGCTCTAAGCACACAGTATTCGGTGTTCACCTCATACACATAACAGTTACAAGACACCATGAGCCACTTCATGATGTGAGCTGGCCAGGCCACCATTTCAGAGGTACACAAGTCACCCATGCATGACTGGATATATTTCACTTATCCGGGTTTAAGTTCAATGATGCAGACAGTTAAATGAAGTCCAAAATTGGGTTTTGAAGAATGCAATTCCTGACCGAGTGATGTGTGCACTGTTTGCGCTGAAGTGACTTTCTGACTAAGGAAACACTAGTAGTCACTCTCCAGTGACTTTGCCTGAGGATGCATAGTAGAGGTGACCTAATACAACTGTGACTGAAGAGTGTTAATGTGCAAAGGCACGTAACAAGTCACAATACAGCATATGGTCATCATGTCTCACCAGGAAAGTAGCCGTGTCAAATGCAAACTACAAAAAATAGGTTAAAGTTTGAATAGCTGCACAAAGCTTCCATACAAATTGCTTAATTCCGAATCCATCAAGTAAAGTGCTCATTATGCAAAAAACTTTTTGTATATCGGTACCTTTTGAATATGCAAAGTTGGATTTCTGGCAGCATGTTTAGCCTAGTAACTGCCTTATATAATGGTAGCAGGAGCTGTATAGTGGCGGCTTTTAGCCGTAATTCATTATGTTAACACTGATTTTTTTATACATGTATAATAAGAAATGTGTCGCACGGGAATTATATTGACAACCTTTTCAGCATGAATACAGTACAGTGGATGTTTTAAATACAGGAAGTATTAGTATCATGTTTTAAAGGGTAACTATCTCCAACACTAAACAAATAAATGCCATCTACTAATCATGAAAATATTCTGGATTACATCATGGCTTTGTCCCAGGATCTTCTCAGTTGTGCTTTCAAGGAATTCACAACTTCAGTCTCTAGACTTCAGAGAAGAGAGACCTCACCATTATCTTTCCCAACATAAAACGGATATATTATGGCTAAAGAAAGATTTGAAGGTAAATGCAGGCTAAAGTGGTTCCTTGACATAACAGGGTCAATGTTGAGCATGCGTAACATTATTGGGGAAAGAAAATGTACTTGGTGCATATCATAGAGCTCAAAAGGCTTGCTAACCGTACGCATCATAAACATTGAGTTATCAGAAGTACTACAGTAATAACTCAAGGTTAATGGTCAGACATATACAAACTTGCATTGCAATTAAGATAGTAAATCAGGAGATGATAACAGGCTAATTGATTGAACTCTACAATAGACATGCGTTGAAAATTTTTCTATATTGACGATGTGAGGTGATTAAATGTACCAATACATTAGGTAAGTGAAAAAGAGGTTACTGTTCTAGTCAACCACCATGACTCACATCTGTTTCTTTGTAGGGGCTATTTGCGCTAAGACGTGGGGGTGGGGGGGTGGGGGCGCTTCACAGCTGATGAAAGAAAAAGCACAAAATGAAGTGATTGAAGGAAGGAACCAGAAACAGGATGTTTATGACTCATGATATAGGACTGAAAAACAGACAGGAAAGTGAGTTCAAAATGGCTTCTGGTAGCTTATTCCACTTTAACTTTGGTTTATCCGTTTAATGTAACCCTGCACATAGACCTGATAATAAGACCTGATAAAACCCCTTGGACAGAGAGAAGGGTTTGGACCATGACAGGCAGTGAATGGCTTTTTGGAAAACATCAGAGGAACAACCACTGCTAATAAAGATTGACAGGAGGAGGCCAACATAAAGCCATAAAAACACACACCACTTTGCATTCCTCTACTCTAAATCCTTTCTTTCTCTCTCACTCTTGATTCAGTCTCTCCCAGACCTGAGCAGTCTTGATTTTGGGACGACAGAATTAAAGCTAAACTAATGCTAGCACCAGCGTGGCAGATTTGTCTGTGACACCAACAATGAGGGCCAGTGAGAGGACAGATAGGGAAAGGATGACTCAATCGCAGCTGCTTGCCGTGCTTTCCACACATACACATGACTCGCTGCATAGCCATGCCGGGCTCTGAGAAGGCCCTGGGCACTGAAACCTCCTTGTGCGAGTCCTGCTGTCTTCTGTGGGGGTCTGCTTGGCTGCAGCACATAGCTCTGTATTTACATGAGCATCTGGTGAGCTGCGCTCTAAAACTGAAGGCAATTTTTTCCACCCAAACCTCCATTACTAACCTTAGGCCAAGCCTGGCCCCAAGCTACGTGCTGAGTGCGCATACCCTCACATTTGAATGCTAGGCCACCTATAAACAGAAGAACCATGGAAGATTTAAACCAAACCTATAGACATGTCTATAAAGAGTGACATACAGTACAGAATGTGACTTAACGTGAATTTACTTCATTCATTTGTTCTTTTATAATCTTTAGATTTTTGGACATGGGTCACATGTCCAAACTAACACTAAAAAGGCTTTTCTTTATTTTATAGCCATTAGCCATTACCTAGAGCTGGTCCACACCAGACCAGCTTATTTCTTGTTCACTTCCTCAATTATGACCCTAAATGTGTATAGCCTATTTAGAGCCTTACAGTTACTGTAGTCAGAAATACAGAAGACGTCTCATAGTGAGGAAATGCCTGGGCTGTGCTGCTGACAACAGAGAATGAAATGACCTTGCAACTATCAGTTGACAGGAAATCAACCCCCCCCCCCTTCCTCGACCTTAAAAGAATAGTGATTCTCAACAGCTTGTCAATAATATCTAAGGGTTTCATTCTCACCACAAGCAAACCAGATGATTTCATAGATCCTTTTACAGATTATGCCAAACAGTGAAAGGACTGAAATACCCAAACTGTGCCAATAAGCATTATCATCTGTCCAGGACCAGTTACTAGCCATTATCTTCGACAGTTATGTAATTACCATTAGTAGTAAACTATACTCATAAAACAACGACACGACATTGACATTTACGTTTTTCTTAAGCAGTTTTGGCATGTGTATTCTGTAACCCCTGGCAACAACTCAGCTCTCTTGCAAGAGGCATCAAGGACCTGGCAAGTTAAGGCTTCCCTTGAAATGGCCGCATACATACTTCACATATTGCAACCACTTGAAAGTGTGCGAGTTCCAGGCACTAAACACCTTTGAACACAACATACTCATTCTTGGAACAGCCAGTGTTACATACTATATGGATGATTCAATGGTCTTCATCCAGTACATACTGTTATAGATGTGGCGGGTGCCCTGCACAGAGGTTGTTTACTTGCTTTAGCAAGTCCACTCTAATTGGAAGTGATCCCCTGACCACATTTCTCTGAGATAACAGGAAGGTCATAGAACCAGCATTAATTGCCCAGAATCATCTTAAAATACTACTATAATATTCCAGAAATTGACTACTTTTTTTTTTTAATACTTTTTCCTCCCCAAATTTTACCTCGTCAAAGTTTAGAAAAAACCTCTAGTTCTTGAAAAAAAAATGCTAACGCCACGTAGAGATACAAATCATAGTAGGTGCCGTTACAAACTGCTGTATAGCTTCTTACAGTTCCAGAGTCCATACAGAAGAGGAGGAGTAAAACATCTACTTCTAGACCTCAGTAAACCAGTTAAGATTGTCTGTGAAACTGCATGACATGGTTTGCTTGGACACACAATGTTAACGATACTATCACCTATGTCGTTTTAAGTCACAGCTAAACTAAAACAAAATTATGCTAAAATTAAACTACCACCACCAGTGACTGTTATAAATGCTGCTTCTGAGAAATTTTTAGTCCTCAAAAAACCCACAGGACCGCTTTTAGGTGAAAGCTGAAAAATGCAACTACCTTCGGATAAACAGAAACCTGATATTAGGTTGGTTCATGAAAAGTCAAGGAGGAGCAGGGCCCACACTGTGCACTTCAGATATAGCAAGAGACAAGAAAGAGTGGGGCCCTGTTAAGATGGGAACCCCGACAATGTGCTACACAACCATAAATACCAGTAGTCTCAGCCTCTTCCATCCATTAGCACTGTACGTTACATTTAAGCAACATCTGCAGAAAATAATCTACACCCCTGTAAATTCAACAACAGTATATGGAACATGCGGGCAGTGGATTTGCATTGGCGGTAGCAGTGGATTGAATATACTCGATGTATCGTGACATGTTCTACACGCAATGTAGTACATTACTGTATCACAAACCTAGAGTACTTAAATTGTCAAATTAGTTTTTAATAAGCTCGCATGAGATGCGCTTCATTTGTGCACAAACAGTTCCCCATGTTAGTGTAACTAAGAGACCCTGTATGGACTTGCCTTTAGTTTAGCTTTTGTAATTCGATGGCTACGGCACAGACAGTTTGTCTGTTATTGAGTTAAAAAACTGAATAGGTATTTTCAGATGTGTACATATTTTCATTTTATAAAGATTTACATATTCATATTTTCAAAGCTGTTTACAGCATCTTGTTAAGAAGGAAATGAAACCCTGTGTTAAGTCAAATATTTTACCTGGAGTACTGGACATAATTCACATTTGTTAGTTTTTTCCTTACAATTTTACTATTTCAATTTTATTAACTGTTAGTAAACAGACAGAGGAACTGTTTGATCTTAATTTCTATCAAAGGCTGAATAAAGTAATGTGACATCATACACGTATTTGCCATACGAGATATACAGTCTATCAAGATATTACGTTTGGTCTAACTTTGGCCCTAATTGGCAGTTTGCATTGTCACTCACAAGTCTGTATATGTAATTCCGGCACAACGATAGTGCAGTGCTTGATTCATTTCAGTCTTCAGTCTAGCCCTACTACCAAAGACGTGGCCTTGTGCTTTAGTTCTGCAATGACAGAAATTGCGCAGAAGTATGCTTGAGTGCTGTGGAAAGATGTGGGTCTTTAGAACTACGTCCTACACTGTGGGGCATCAGCGTGTCACACATAGCCAAAAGAGGAAAGTAGGCTATACTTTGGCCTTTAGCCAGCATGGAATGAATGTGACAATCAAAAACTGGCCACTGCCATATAGGTGAACGTCATCTTAGGCTGATTCCAAGAACTTTGTGCATTCTCTATAATTGTTTAAATGTCAAATAGCAGTTGGTACGTCTGCTTTTCAAAACCGGTTCTATACAAAAGGTTAGATGACATTCATTAACTAAAATGCTAAACTTTAGACTTGTAGTAAACTGTTGCAAAACTGAGACAGTGCACTTGTTGCAATCAAATGCCTGTAGCCGGGTAATAACTATTCAAAAAGGAAGGTTAAATTAAGTGCATTTGGTGATTAAAAAAATAAACTATGAATCTAAGTGGGTGCTCAAAGAAAAACTAATCTCTTCAACCTACAGCAGAAGTCTTGTCAATAGATACTACAGAGCAGATGAACCCTGATAATTATGGCACTAAGCCTACTCACTTTCTGACAACCTATTCCCTTCTATTGAGTAAAACTAATTTCACTCAAAAGCTCAAACAAATATTATTTAGAAAATACAGAGTAGGCGTTTGTGTGTGTGGTCGTCGTATCCTGGGAATTATTTTTCTGTTATAGGCCAAGCCTTCCTATTGAATGGAGTCAATTTGTCCAGAGGCTAGCATCATCGCTTATTTGGCAGAGGTCTTAGTGTGACAGACAGAGTGGGCATGCCAACCGTTCCAAGTTGAAGGGAATTCATTATCCTCGTACGTCTCCACCTCTTGTGATGCACTTTTCCACTTTTGTGATGCTCTTTAATTCATACCAGAGCTAAACAATGAAACTTGGCACCAGTTCCCTTGCAAGGTCAAGCATGTGTGTACAGAACAATGCTGCTGTTGCAGTGGGAGAAGGTTTGAGACCATATAGGATAGGCATGAAGAATAGGAGGAGCCACAAGCCTTCCGCCAGACGCTGGCCATTATAGGGAACATGTAATGCACCACAACATGTTGTACTTTTGGAGCTAGTAGTGACAGCATGTTGAGAATCACAGCTCTGTGCCTCTGCTGTATTTTGTGTATATATGTATATTCACTGTGAGCTCATTTTTAACTCCACCTGCATGTACTGCACCTATATGTAAACAGCACAATCATGGCAAATAGATGTTTGTGCTCAAAATTTGTTTTGTTGGTATGACTTAAACCTAGCTAGGCCGTTCCATTGAGTGTTCCTTGAATGTCTTTCCTAGCCTCGGAAGGACCCGACTAGGAAGGCACTTGGATGGATCCGTCCTATCAAGGAAGCATCCTTGACATTGAGAAACACCCTCTGTCCGCTAATACCTGATTTGAATAAAACCTGGCAACCTGTGGGTTGTTATTGTCACGGGACTTTTGGTCTGAGCTGACAGATTCATGGATCACCGAACTCGGGGGTATGTGCTGAATTACGTGTTTGAAGGATCTAGGCATATTTATTTACTATTATATTTACACATGTATAATAAAGTAATTTCGATGAAAAACGGATGAATCACGGTTTTAAGCTTATATTTGCTTAAGTTTGCCGACGAACGAATTTCGAAGACAGTCAAAAACCTGAAGTTTTGTCAAATACAGTCTCAGTTTTTCAGATTTTGGAAAGGTTAAACGGTCTTCTCGTTACATTTATTTAAAGAAAGCAATGTCTTTCTATCCCTCCCGCGACAGCCATTTAATTGATGACAAAGATCAGCTTTCCATATCAGCCATTAGAAAGTAAAATCCGATCTCGTATTTTGAGTGGAAATCAGCTAATACCGATCTGCTTCTGATCCATCAGTGCAACCCTAATTATGTTCCTTTTTTTTTTTACAGAAAGAAAGTATGGGCATACCAATGAACGTAACTAGGCCTGTCACGATAATGACTATATCGACTTATCGTGCGATATATGGACATGACCTCAATCACTTTTCAGACGTCAATAATAATGCCCGTTATATTTACATGTGTGTAGCTGACAAAGAATGTTTGCAATGTTGTGCTGCTCCTGTGCTCTCGTCTGCCTGGTCACAGGCAGCTCTCCGCGCACGCACGCACGCACACGCGCACACACCATCCATCCATCTTCTCCCGCTTATCGGGAGTCGGGTCGCGGGGGCAGCAGCTTCAGCAAGGGACCCCAAACGTCCCTTTCCCGAGCAACATCAGCAAGCTCTG
>JAODTR010006619.1:0-10700 GCA_025399935.1 Amblyopsis rosae | reverse complement strand
GCTTATCCAGAGTCGGGTCGCGGGGGCAGCAGCTCCAGCAGGGGACCCCAAACTTCCCTTTCCCGAGCCACATTGGAGTGTGATACATTTAAGATGAAATACAACGGTAATGAAAACGATATTTGGTACTGAGACAGTGGTAGGCTACTAAATAATAGGCTACTCACAATTTACAAATAGGCTATTATTTAACACCAACTATATGCTACACCTCCTCCATGTAATTGATCAACACTCGCTACGCCTATTAAATGGAGCAAACGTCTTTGAAAGTAGTTCAAGAACGTTTAGAAGGCTTTCGTGTTGTTCAGTAAAGAGTTAATTTAACGTTCAAACGTGCAGCCCACGGAACGCACCCATGTAGAACCGCCCCTAAATGACGTACAATATATGCGCCGAAATTTACCACGTGTGGGGGGAAAAAAAAAGAAGAGCTGCAGGTACCCAACTATTAGTGCCAGTCGTTGTAGATTGGTTGTCAAATACTGTAGTCCAGTATACATAAAAGGAATCGTAGAGTTTAAGTTTACAAAACTTTTTTTCTAGACCATGCCCTACAATCCCGATCCTCCTCCGGCTAAAAAATTCAAACCGGGGTCTTCTTTTTTCCGTTTGGATAAGAATAAGCCTGGAATGCTGCTGCCAAGAAATAGGAATGCTTCTATTCCGATAGATATCCAGAGAAAACATCTTCCCATTTACCAGGCGAAATCTCAGCTTTTGAATCAACTTCGACAGCTTCAAAATGCTGTCTTGATAGGTAAAGACAACCCTTCCAAAGCGACCATATAATGGCATAGTCACGATTGTAGTCTAGACCGTAACTGACAACAGTATACAGTATACAACAGTATGTTTTAACATATTTCATAAATTCGTCAAATAATTGTATAATTAGGCTACATATTCATTTTTTTAAATGTGTATACACATTTGTGTAGTGGGGGTTGTCAACCAACTGTTTACAATACGATATAAAGTGCACCCTCACCGAAGAGTGGGCCTACTTACTGCAATGTTAAGTAGTCATACTCTTTGGTCCACTTTTAAACTGTAACTTCGTGGTTAAATTTTGTATGCCTTATAAAAAATATGCCTGGCCTGTCAATGTAAAATGAAACTAGACCTAACGCTAGAATCAGCTTTTCTCGTCTTTCGTTGCTTTTAATCAGGCGAGACTGGCTCTGGGAAGACCACTCAGGTTCCTCAGTACCTGTATGAGGCTGGCATTGGGAGACAGGGCATTGTTGCGATCACCCAGCCTCGTAGAGTAGCTGCCATCTCACTGGCATGCAGGGTAGCAGAGGAGAAGAGGTCTCCACTTGGCAAGCTGGTATGTCCACAGATGAAAACATGTTTCCCTTACCCTTAATTCAGACCATGAGTGTATAACTGAACAAGGAACTTCTCCTCAGGTTGGCTATTCGGTGCGTTTTGAGGATGTTACATCCTCTGAGACCAAGTTGAAGTTCATGACCGATGGCATGCTCCTGCGTGAGGCTATTGGAGATCCCTTACTCCTCCGTTATACAGTGGTGATCCTGGATGAAGCCCATGAACGCACAGTCCATACTGATGTACTCTTTGGTGTGGTGAAAGCGGCTCAACGCAGGCGCAGAGCACTAAACAAAATCCCTCTGAAGGTAGACTAGCATTGACTTGAACCATATTTATTTTCCCTCCAAATCTGTGAGCTTTTTCATTAGATAAGCTTGACTTATTCCCAAATAATTTTGATGTATTAATTGTCCACTTATTAATGTCTTCTGTACACTTCCTTGTGGTTTGTTGTTAATCTCAATAACCTCTACAGGTCATCGTTATGTCGGCCACCATGGATGTGGACGTGTTTTCTGAATATTTCAACAAGTCTCCCGTGCTTTATCTTGAGGGCAGGCAGCACCCCATTCAGATCTACTATACCAAGCAGCTGCAGTCGGACTATCTCCAGGCTGCTCTGGTCACTGTGTTCCAGATCCACCAGGTGGACATTACTCTTGTTAATATGTGTAACGTCTCATGTTGTGTAATCATGTGATTTGTTTGGCCAGTATGTATCATTAGCTGCGTTTACATGGACCCTATTATTCTAATTGGAATCCGGTTAAAAGCCCAACCCGAAAGAAAATGCTCCATATAGATACCACGATCAGAAGAGAAACGGCCAACCCGATCGAAATTTCATTCCGAAGCAGAGGTAGTATAACCTGTTCCATGACCCAATTGAAAGAAGAATTCTACCATGTTAACGGTTAAACCCGAGTACTCCCTGGTTGCGTTCTCATGCGCATGCCCCATCACGTTTTGTGTGATGATGGTGCTATTCTGCACATCGCCTGACTGTAAAATAGATGTATTATAAGAACAGTACAAAGTCTGGACAAATCAACTGCGCAACATAAGTGATTGTGAGTTAGTACGGAGCTCTGTTGGCGGGTGTTGTCTAGCCGGCAGAGCTGGGGGGCGTGGAGCAGTGTCTGGGGTAACCAAATACTCTGTTAAAGTAGCTAGGGTTCAGTGTGTGCACGTCTCTGTGTGTGAGTATTTCTCTCTGTTTCTCTGAATTCATCTGGAACTGTACATTTCTCCACCATATTCAGTCACACATATAGCCCCACTCTCCGACGTACCTACAACTAGAAGCTGGTTTTACCATTTGCTAACGGGACACATTACATTATGAGCTAGATATCTAATGTGTGCATGTTTAACATTATTTTTCGATAAGTTGCGCCGGCGCACGTAAACACCAGACCCGATTAGGTGACATCCCATGTAACCCGAAACAGTTAAACGGAAAGAAAAAAGTGTCCATGTAAACCCATATATTGTAACTACGGATGCATCGATATAACAGCCGTATATCGCAGGTATCGGACGATCTTTGCCTCATTCGCTGCTGTTGTAGGACCCAATACTCACAGCAGCCACTTAACAGCCACTCTCTAGCATAACTGAAGAGGGCAACGGGTGCCGTTCAAATGAAATTGAAAGAAAATGTTGCTCGTGTGGACGTATTTCAGCAACATCAGAGTTGGCTATCGGACAACATTTTATTTTAAACATCGGCACCTGTATCTGCCTATACTTTCACAATAGTGGTGTCCCTAATTATAATACAAGAAAAACTTAAACCTGAGAACCTTAAATAAGCAAAAATGTTTGTTAATTTCATTACTGCCCTTATCATTGCTATGTCTCTGCTTCAGCTGTTTTGTTTTGTCAGGAGTGATGTTTAGTCTTCATAACAGAACATGTTTATTTTTTCCTCTGTGTGCAGGAGGCCCCGCCATCCCATGATATCTTAGTCTTCATGACGGGCCAGGAGGAGATCGAGGCTCTGGCCAGGACGTGTCGGGATATTGCCAAACACCTGCCTGACGGCTGTGGTCCCATGGTGGTGATCCCCTTGTATGCCTCTCTGCCCGCCACACAGCAGCTGAGGGTCTTCCAGCCCGCGGCCAAGGTAAGACGTTGTGTATCGTTAGCTCAGGTGATAGCATGCAACAACACAGTGTGACCCGGTAACTATCTGCAGCATTGTCTAGTTTATTGAATCTATGCACGGTAAACTGAAAAGGTTTCCCAGTACTGTTGATTTGGGAGTGAGTTTTGACGATAGCAATGCACTTTTTTTTTTTCATGCCCATAAAAACCCAGGTGAACTGGTTTCTCCGGGTTTTTATGATATTTGATCTCTGCCTTTGACATTTTCTTGACCAGAAAGTGTTTTTTAATTTAATTTATTTTTTGCCTGTTGTCTTATTTCACAGTGTAGTTGTTCTCCCTAACAATTGAAAGGGGGAGTGTCCTTTAATGCTGTTCTACCGTAACATGTGTGGATCGGTAGAGTATTGGTTATTGAACCGTTTTCGTTGTTTTGTTTGGTGTTTGTACCCTCCACGATGGCTGCTTTCTCATGCTTCTCTCTCCCCAGGGCTGTAGGAAGGTGATTCTCTCAACCAACATTGCCGAGACGTCTGTCACAATCTCTGGGATAAAATACGTCATAGACACAGGGATGGTGAAAGCTAAACACTTCAATCCCGGTTAGATTAATAGAATATTTTGCTTCTCTCTCACACACATACACTGAGACTGTAATGTGATTAAGGGCTATATAAATATTATTGATGTGACATAAACAAAAGAAAAATCTATCTCTAGTGGGATTTTGTATATTTATTTAATAATATATTTATTTATAGCAATATTGTTACGCAAATTATTACTATTCAAAGTTATTGTTTAATTTATAAATGAAGTCAATTTTATATACAGTAGCTCTTATGGTAATCCCTTTACAGTCTCAAGTTTGACATGCAAATTCACTGTTGCTTATGAAGCCATTTAACTGTATGCACCTCTTCTTCCCCAGACAGCGGTCTGGAGGTACTGGCGGTACAGAGGGTCTCCAAAGCCCAGGCATGGCAGCGTGCGGGCAGGGCCGGCAGAGAGGACTCAGGCTTCTGCTACCGCCTCTACACCGAGGACGAATTTGACAGCTTCATCCCCATGACGGTGCCTGAGATCCAGAGGTGGGCACCGCACACGTGTGACGGCAGAGCTGCTGGCCAGCGGGGAGCTGATTCCTCTGCGTCAGGCTGACCGTTTCGGGGTCAGCGTGATTAAGGTGCCTTGTCTCCCTCTTCTGGTGTCTCTGCAGGTGTAATTTAGCCGGCGTAATGCTGCACCTCATGGCTCTGGGGATCCCAGACGTGATGAATTTCGACTTCATGTCCAAGCCTTCCCCTGGTAAAGCGTGCATCCATTATACATGGCCGTGAAGCCCAGCCCGGAGGTCGCGGGCTATAGAAAATCTCGTGGCTGTGGTTCATTTCAGAGGCCATCTGCTGTGCACTGGACCAGTTAGAGCTTCTGGGAGCTGTGGAGAAGAAAGAGGACCAGGTCTCTCTTACTGTACTGGGAAAGAAGATGGCCAACTTCCCCCTGGAGCCTAGATATGCTAAGGTGATATCCTAGAAAATGCATAGCTTACTGAAAAACGCTGCTGCACTTTGATATTGTGTTTTGGTTGTAGTTAAAGGTCCATTATGGAACTATTTTGAGCAGCTCTGAATTCAGGTGTAGTAGAGGGGGTCTCACCCAAAGTGTTTTTGTAACGCTGTTTTTAACCAGAAATCGTGGAGTAATAATATGTACGTATTTACCGGAGCTCCAAAGTGTCAAACGTGTAGAAAATTGTACGAATAAGAGCCAGCCGTTCCCAGTCACTCAAATACAGCCTTTCTCCTAGGCCATCCTCTTGTCCCAAGACTACTCCTGTTCTGAGGAGATCCTGAGCATAGTGTCTCTCCTGTCGGTGGACACAGTGCTGTACAACCCCCCAGCGCGTCGGGAAGAGGTCCTTGCAGTCCGCCGGAAGTTCACGTCCAGTGAAGGAGACCACATGACTCTCCTTAATATTTACAGGGCCTTTAAGAAAGTCTCTGGCAATAAGGTATGATCGTAGCTGGACCAAGAGATGATCCTACCTGAGAAGGCTTCACAATTCTATTACAACGTTACTGATTGGCTTTACTATCGGGTATGTGTCTCTTATTGCAGGAGTGGTGTCGAGAGAACTTTGTCAACAGTAGGAACATGGGCTTAGTAAAAGAAGTCCAAGCCCAGCTCAGAGAAATCTGCCTTAAGGTACATGGAGTAACTGCCATTCCATTGTGTGCATGGATGTTTATTATTATACATTTTTTAACTTTTAACTTATAATGCAAGTTCCTGACATTTTCTAAATAGTTGTAATGGACTGCTTCCCAGATCATTCTGTGTAACAAACCATTTGCGTGTCAGGTTAATTATACAGTACCACCAACAAAAATATGTAAAAGCAGCACAACTGTTCATAAAAGTACCCATGGCGTGGTGTATGTAAGTTGTGTTTTCACATTAAATAGATGTATACTGGTTAAAAGGATTAGATTGGTTATAATACAGGGCTGTGTGTGCTCACGTGGGCAGAAATCAGTTTTACAACTAACCACTTTTTAGCAGATCACTTTTTGGCATGACACCTGCAGATGCCGTGAGCTGCTGTTCTTGTCAAGTTAAACTAGCCTAGTTGGATTGGAATTTATTGTTTGGATATGTGGTTTATATTTTTATTTGGGAAGAGGATTGGACTACATAAAAACAGTTAGATTTTTTGGATGCTGATTTGAACACGAGAATGCCGACTGGATTTGGCAGCTGGGTGTTAGCAGGTGGGCTAGGCTACTACACTTTCAAATAATGTACATTGACTCTGAATCACATTGTGTGCTTATTTCAGCAATGAAGGCATAGCTATCAGACTGTAGGCTGTCAAAGGACAGTAAGATGATTTAGCTATGGAACTGTAGGCTGTTAAAGGACAGTACATTTAGTAGGCTAATAACTTACATTGGAGCAGGATAAATACTGAGCTGTTTAGAACGCTGTCCGTTTTAATATCCTTGTGGTGTTACGGGGAGGGTTAAGCAAATTGGCGAACCATCTACATATCTAGTCGATCGTTTCTAGCCCTCCAAATAAATGCTGAACAGAGAAATGATTACAGTTTAACGGTCTAACTCTACAATACTACATAGTTACCAGTATTTTTTAACATGTTTAAAGCAATGGATTTCTAACATATAACGTATTTTGTATTTCCAAGTAAATCTATTTGCTTTACACAATCTTTAAGTTGAACTTGTCAACGTTAACAGTCGTAAAGTAGATTATTTACAAATTCCCCATCTTGTTAAAGGTATAGTCAGCTATTGCAAGCGAATTGTAAGATAATACACGTTTTGTTTAATTCACCAAATATCTCCTCACATTTAGCTATTTTACGCTGTGCATGTTTAAAATATAATCCGGTATTTCTACTCAGCCCTGACTCTATAAATAGGAACACAAACTCACACCACACACAATAACAAAGCGGCTTGGCTTCGCAATGTATTTCAATGTGTGGGGTGGCGCTGCGGAGGAGTTTTGTTTTAAGTGTCATTGAGAATGACAAACCCTATCTTTTTATAACACCAGCTGAATTTAAAATCTGAGTCGTGTGGATTGGACACGGAGCGCGTTCGCCACTGCCTGGCCCACGGGATGTTCGTCAATGCTGCGGAGCTGCAACCCGACGGCACCTACATTGCTCTGCATACCCACCAACCCGTCGCCATCCACCCGTCGTCTGTCCTCTTCCAGGCCAAGCCAGCGTACGTGGTGTTCAACGAGCTCCTGCACACCTCGCGCTGCTACATGAGGGACCTGTGCTTGGTGGATGCCGATTGGCTGGTGGACGCAGCCCCAGATTACTTTAGCCGAAAGCTCCGCTTCATCAAGAGCTGACCTATAGCAACACAGGACTACTGTTGTACCAAAAACGTTTCTCATGTTACCTGAACTGAGCTGGAAACATGAATTAACTGTTTGATTCCCTAAACTTCTCTTCAAGCTAAAGCCTGCTTGGAAAAACAAAAAAACTGAGTGTGAACCAGTGCAGATTAGAATGATAATTTATTTTCATGCATTCTCTACCTCTAAATTGACACATAATGGCTATGTGTCACTGCAGCAAAATGTTTGACTTGTTTTACCTTTTGGTATACAGGCTTTACAAGCAGGATGAAAAGTAGTTTCAGGTTTCATGGCTAGGTTCCTTCAATATGTGCATAATTGTAGTTGCACATATGACTATACGTACTGTATAGTGTATCTATAGTTTAGAGTTATCTCTTTATTATTGTTCATAGATTAATGTCTAACCGTAGTAATGGTTTAAGTTTATCCAGTGAAACTCAACATGCA
This sequence comes from Amblyopsis rosae, assembly GCA_025399935.1. Classification (NCBI taxonomy): domain Eukaryota; kingdom Metazoa; phylum Chordata; class Actinopteri; order Percopsiformes; family Amblyopsidae; genus Amblyopsis; species Amblyopsis rosae. The sequence goes on along the minus strand of JAODTR010006619.1, from coordinate 2,903 downwards.
CGTTAATGTTATTTAGATTAAGTATTCTACTGTAACACAATTTTAATTGGTTAACTTAGTTAAAAAGTTAAAACATTTTATTTAATCGGCTTTTTCCTTGTTTTTCAAGTATGACTCTGCTGTTGTAATTACAATGGATTGAGTGCATGCTACGCCATAGAGCAACACAAGAAAATATTGCTTTTAACAGACATTTTCACACACGAATATGCAGCATCACAATTTAAATTCACGCATGTCGGGGTGGACAAGTCCCATGCAAAGGGCATTTTGTGAAGATATTTCCAAAATGATTGTCATGGAGTTTGACTCCTGTTGCACAAATCTTTTTATTGTGTGCGCTTGTGCGCTAAATGACACTGACGACAAATGTATGCAATGCATGTAAATTATTTCACAGATCTGATGCTGTTCTGTGCTACACAGTTGGATGTTAATCATAATTTAGGAGAGGAAATAATGAACATTGCAATCTTTTTTTATGATAGACTCAGGTTTGCATGATCGGTCGATGTTTACTTTCACAAACTGTCAAAGATCAAATATGTCTTTGGCTGTGGTTTAATACACTTTGGTTGGTGTATACTAGGTTGCAGTTTTTGCATTCCTATAAGTCAGGGGTGCCCAACTCCGGTCCTGGATGGCCCCTATCCAGCTTGTTTTAGATGTCTCCCTGCTCCAACACACCTGACTCAAATCAATGGGCTTCTGCAGAGACTGATAACAAGCCATTCATTAGAATCAGGTGTGTTGGAGCAGGGAGACATCCAAAACATGCAGGGCGGTACCTCTCCAGGACCAGGGTTGGACACCCCTGCTATAAGTGTTGCAGACCAAGTGGTAAAAGACCTTGTCATAAAGTGACATCTGATTTAGACCTATGCATGTTCTATGCTAAATAGCTTTGTAAGATTAATTACATTTTGATATAATGATGTGTCACCTTGTTAAATGTGTGCTAGTATTTTTAATAAATGTCTAGCCGCAGCTGAGTCCCCAGTCCAAGACGTATATTGACTGAAAGTATCTATACTGGATATTGAGGACGATTCTTCTTTCTTCTGGCGGCGCTGAATACACAGTTGCCCCGTGAATGATCATATACGTTTTGATAAATGTTAATACGTTTTTCTCCTACCTGTAAAAATACTTGTTTGCACCAAAGCCATCAGCTACATATTTCTGCAATTGTAAACTGATATAGAAAGTAGATAAGAGTTTAATTACACATGCTTCAATTCACAATTTCGAACATTGAACAGCGATGGCGTATAACTTGCCACATTTACTAATAATCTATTTTAGACTAATTTGATTTGTCTTGATGGGCCTATGCAAATTATAGTCTGTGAATGCGTGTTTTTGACATTAGTAAGATGGACCTGCAGTTACACAGGACACGCGGGGTGCGCTTGGCTAAGACTAATGGCCATTTTTAATTGTAGTTCTATGCTTAATATGCTTAAATGATACACGCGTTTTATGTGTATTGTATTGTTTTGGAGAAGGTTAAGCAACGTTATACTACGTAAGACTTGGAAAATAAAACCAACTAAATCTAAATATTTTAACTATCTAAATAGTATTTCCGGTTCAAATGCCGTAGTTAGGAAGAGAGGTCAATGTGTCCTTCCACACGTGTTTTGCGGTAACCTGTCAGTACCAGCACTTACACGGAGTTAGCCGGTAGCGTAGCAGTTCGCAAACGTTATATATTTCTTCCCCTCCTCTTTACAATTGTTAATATCTATTGATAATCATGCTTAAGTTTGTTGTGCGTGCGGTTGGAACAGCAGTTCGACTTTCTACATCAACGACGTCCACGGCCCGAGCCCTTCCTCTAACAAGTCCGACGTTATGCTCCCCACGTTCATCAACGATCAGGCCTTTCACGCGGTCCTTCTGGATGATGAATAATAACGGAGCATCTTCTGGACATAGGCCAAAACTGTTTAGTGCAAAGGTGTTGAGTCCTTCTGTGTCATGCCGATGTGGAGGACTGCACACTGAAGGTACAATTTCATGTAACCTTTATAGTTAGCTACCGTAGCTAACTAGTAGCATGTAAGACACGAACGGGACTAGGTGATGTAAACTTGTACACATTTTATGTATCACATGCCATTGGGTCAATTTGAACAAAGTATTACGTCTGGGGTTCCAGCCACCTTTTAGGCATGAGTGGGTTTGTGAGAGAATAAGCGTCGATGATGATAATAATAGAACTCTACACCGTAGAATGTCCTTATGGTCTATATTATGGTTGTGTGTATGCTTTTTAAAAATCACTCATGCAAGCAAGCCATTGTAATCAGTTCTGACTACAATTATTAAGATAATCATGTGTGACAAAATTCCCTTTAATTTTCCTTTCCTGTTAATTTCAACTGAAACTAAAACAATGTACACAAGAATCTGTAACATATTAAATTATTGTAATAAAGTGTTATGCATGTTACACTTTATGGGGATATGAGATTATATTATCTTTCATACACAGGTGACAAAGCATTTGGTGAATTCCTGTCAGATGAAATCAAAGAAGAGAAGAAAATCCAGAAAAGCAAAACTCTTCCAAAGATGTCTGGTGGATGGGAGCTGCAAATGAATGGCACAGAAGCCAAACTCACTAAGATTGCTTCTGGAGACAAGTAAGGCTATAACAGTGAATGAAGTTGCCATAAATGTATTGTTATATTCACAATTAGTCTCTGATTTCAATGTTTTTTCCCCCTTGTCTAGAATCACTGTCACATTTAATGTCAATAACAGCATCCCTCCTAACTTTGAGGAAGCGGCAGATCAAGCACAGCAGAAATCAGCAGATGAGGAGGTGAGACACACTGTAAACAAACTGATAAGTACAGGTTATATTGTCATACCTACATCATATCTGTAGCCTT
>JAODTR010006618.1:0-10701 GCA_025399935.1 Amblyopsis rosae | reverse complement strand
GATGTATATTAAATATATCCCTCTGCAATATATTGGGAATATTTCTGCACCTTGTAACCTTTTTCCTATCTCTTTAAGCATTTCTGCCAGTTCATCAAACAAGCATTGGTCTGCTCAAGTATGGAACAACGGAATATTCAATGTTTTTTTTGTTCCCAACTTGAGTAGACAAAGCATATAATAAATTAGGCTTGTGCTCAAAGCAAACACGTCTGACTGCTTCCAGGCTATTACAGTAGGTTATATGTTTACCGGTAGCCTATCTTTTACATGGTGCCACCACTGCCGTAGCAGCCGTAACTTTGATGAGCCATTTGGGAAATCTACAGGTTCTTCCGGACAGTACTGTGCGAACATGATTTCCATAGGCCTACCTCTGGTCAACGTCACTAATCTCAAAATAACGGCAAACAACATATTGCATCCATTTCTCTGTGGCACCAATTCGGCCTCTGCCTGCTGGTGTGCATACTAATTTAGAATATAGGCCTATCTTAAAGTTATCAAACTTCAAGCAAGCTTATCACGCAGTACAAACACACATGGGTAGAAAACAAGTCATCAATCTCGATGCCATTTATAGTGAATCTGCCTCATTGTGATTCTGACTTCTGCATAAAAATGAAATGTGCCTAAAATCTTCTGTGACTGCTACTGTAGGCCTATATGCACTACCAACAAGATAACAAGTCCAGAATGAAGTTGTTATAAGCTCTGTTGCCGAACCTAACTGAGCTGTTAAGGAGATTAAAATATCCACACGTGCCAGCTTCATGCAATGTCAATGGAGAGCTGCTTTCTTCCCGGCTGCGTGGGTTTTAGGGTAGTCCTATAACACGTTGTGCTCTGTCTCAAGGCAGGGAGCCTGTTAATTGACAGACATCTGATTGGTCATCTTTATTATGTCTTGCCCTGCCCTTGCACTTAGCAAAGAGGTAATATGTGCAGGTTGTCATGCATGCAATGTGTTATGATTATTTATAAATAATCACAGGCTTTTGCAGTTACATAGATCGCACAAGGGTATCTATCCAGTTTTTAACCGATACAGGATTGGGAATCATTAATTAGTAGTCTGACTAATAACCACTATCAACTAGTTTGTTTCTGGGACAACATGCGTTGCTATGTAAAATCAAGTAATCTGATTGGTTATTTTGTGCATGTTTGATGGGTCAGAAAGGTCCATTGTTGGTGTGCAAATAAAACTAGTTACACTCAAAATTACTAAATTCTAATTCACTCAAATTAGTGATTTAATATGTTTCAGGGATAGAAAAGATTGGGCAGACTTGGAGCCTGTTCCTCAAGACGATGGTCCAAATCCTGTTGTGAAGATTGCTTACTCTGAGAAGTGTAAGAATACATTCAGGTTACATTACTCAATACATTAATGACTTTTGCTGCCTTGATTTGAAAGAACACCCACGCCATCAATCAGTGCATTGGATTCCAGAGTTGTTGTTGTTATTTTTTATCTTTATTTTAAATCGATCTTTAAAATAAATGTTTTCCATACAATAAGCAATGTACACCTCTTATAGTTGCAGATTTATATGACTACTTTCGTGCATTGCTAAAGAATGATGAAAGAAGTGAGCGGGCATTCACCTTGACGGCTGATGCTATTGAGCTTAATGCTGCGAATTACACAGTGTGGTAAGCATGCTTTAGTTTAGAAAATGTTGGTGCAGCGGTGAGTAATGAAAGTGTTAAAAAAATGAACATGTTTTTTGGGGATCTGCAGGCACTATAGACGTGTATTGCTCCAAGCCTTAGAGAAGGATCTCAGGAAGGAGATGAGCTACATAACAGCCATCATCGAAGAACAGCCAAAGAACTACCAAGTCTGGTGAGAGGGCAGGGGTTTTCAAATAAAGTGGAGAGGTTCCAAATTGGCTTGCCTGGAGATCCTCTCAGGCTTCCTCGTAGGACTGTGTGATATGATGACCAAAATGTAATATCACTATATAGCACCTGTTATGTAAATTCAATGAATAAATATTTACTGGTTTACCAGGCCCCCCCTTCCCCAGGCTTGTGCTCACTTTGCGTCTATGTGGAGAGGGGCAGCCCCGCCCTCTCTGAACCACAGTGAGCACAGGAGATGAACTCAGAAGTATGGCAGGGGGTCCTTTAAATAATATGAACCCAAATGTATTTTCTTCCAAAAATTTTAATAAGAAAATATACAATATAATTATATGCTTAATATAATTATATATGTGTGTGTGTGTGTTTTAAGAAAAGAAATGTTTCTTTCTATCGAATATTATGCATGAGCTACTTATTGTGCGCATACAATACTTTATAAAGATTGCTTAGTTCGTTGGCATTGCTTACAGAACTAATCGACACACTAAAGCTAGCTAGCGTTTCCACCAATCAGATTCTAGGTAAAGGCTTTTCAGGCTTCCTTGCAGAGTAATAGCAATATAAAAAACGCCTAATAGCAGTGAGAACATTACATTTTATTCAGCAGCCCAAAAACAAGTAAACTGTTTCTGTTTGCATTTCAACATGATGCCTCCAAATCACGGTAAATGGATGGATATGCGTTGTGTTGCTCTCCTGTTTGTTTCTTATGACTCCTTCGTCTGCTCTTCATTTCATTTTGAATTAACAAAAGGCATAGAAAGGCCTACATTTGATAACGCAAGCACTAGGCTACTATATTTTGGTGTCGGTGTTGTGGTTCGCTCTTTACTAGCTGTCAGTAATAGTCCCGCAACTTCCTTGTTACAGTTTTGATTGTGCGTGGGACACACAATCACGGCAACAGAAATGGTAATTAGGCTGTCGCTAGAAGACGCCCAGTCGCTCGCTAGTCCACGCCTTGGTGTAGTTCTAGCTTAACAAGCCTGAGCTTCATGTCAGTATTGTGCAAAGCCTCATCCACAGAATTCACCTTACATTAAGCTTGCAAAGCACTTGTTTTAAGGCAGAAATAATCCTGTTTGGTTTCCAGCAGCATGTCCTCCACAAATCTTCTAATGCCATTTGTCACTATTGTCAATTATGGAAAATGTATTTGTGTAAATGTATGTATTGCACAATACATATTGCGTTGCACTGCTGCTAATCTGATATTTTACTATCGATGATTGATTGACCCATTGTTTATCTTCTTACAAACTAGCTCCTGTGTCATAACCTGACGAGACCAAATCTGTCTGTTAGACACATCCATCTGGGGAGCCGTCCATTGAAACAGATTCAAGAGGGCAGGCGCTTTAAAAAATGCTTTGCATGGGATTGGACGAACCTGTGAAGTAAAAGCGATGCTATATTGTATTATCTCTAGGCGTTTTCGAGTTATTTCCAGGTCGCCTACTTCACACCTAAACCACGCCTGTAGCTAAACTACAACACTGATTGGCAACACACTAGGTTTACCGGCCTGAATCAACTTGATTTCCAAGCTGTCCAGACGAAGTGAAACAAAGCTTGCAAGATAATGATGGTCTCGCGAGGTTACCTGTGTCATGCTGTCCTAAGCATAAATCTTCATACATGGTGCGCTGGAATATAAAACTAGTTAGTGAGTGGGGGCAGGATTAGGAAGTACAGAATTAGATTAGAATTAGAGACACAAATTTTGCTCAGTGCTTTTAATAAGAAACGCTTGTCCGAAATATTGACTGTTAAATGTACATGCTAACTTCCCCCAAACATTTAAATATTTTAACATGCAGTAAATGCCTTTATTATGATCCATGCACCACAGCAGCGTTTGCACTTTTCTCTTTTAATATTCTTTCTTTGCCCCATACTACTATTTGCACATAGATTGTACAAAACTTGAATTTATAGACTAGATTTTATTTCTGTGTAACTGTATGTCTGTATATCGTGCACATTTGCGCTTTGTCTTGGCCAGGTTGCCGTTGTGAATGAGAATTTGTTCTCAATAGGCCTACCTGGTTAAATAAAGATAAAATGTATAAAATAATGAGACTGGACAACTAACTACTTTGATATAGAAGAGATGTTTGACTGTAAACTTGTGCTTTTCCGAAGCAAACACTTGAATTATTTCCATGTTGTTTGTGAGATGGAGAGAGCATGAGCGATAGCAAGAAAAGCGAAACGCAAAGCGCTTCTCATGTCACCCCTATTATGAATCTGCCTCACAGATTTTCTCATGTCAAGCCGCTACTTCGTGTTGATAGTCTCTGCTTCACCGTGGCTAGGGTTCACTTAAGGCCCATTTATGCTTCTGCCCTACGCCATAGGCTCCCTGTAGCCACCTACCCTATGGCATACCTTACGGCGTAGAGGGTGACGCGCACCTCTCAAAAAATTTAACTACACGTCTGTCCATACGTCGACGATGCAGCCAAAAGTGGGATTTCCCTATCGTATTTCCTTGTTGTCGGGCAGTGAAAAGCAGTCTTTTATAAATACTATTTTGTGTCTGCAGATTGTTTCCTATGATGGTGTAACTAAGATATTTCCTGGAGAGAAATATTTTTATATGCTTATTCCAAAACGCTAAAACTCAATTTGTGTTCTAATTCTGCCGCATAACAAGACAATGCACTTCTTGTGCATTCAACGCGCATAGGTCAGGGTGGCCAACAGACCAGCGCAGAAGTAGGTGACGCCGTAGACTAAACTTAGGTGTGATGCAGAAGCATAAATGGGCCTTTAGTCTCAGCCTCTTCTGTTCATTAGCACTACGTCACATAGGCAACTCTGTGCCGAACGCCTGATGCATATACATACCCTCATATGCTCGACACGGGACTTTCGGAAGTGCTGAACGTCTGATGCATATATACTTGCAAGCTCGATCATTATTTGGGTAGAAACATGGAATATCAGAGAACTTTGTTTGCAGCATGTTTAAATTTGAGTTGCCATTCATCAAAACGTTACCGGATGTGGTATTTCAGTGTGAGATGTTTTAACAAATCTTGAAACTATTGGTCTGAATCAGGGTCGGGCTGGGACTGAAAAATTGCCTAAATACAAAGACACCATCCTCTATTATAAACGGACGCAGTAGTGGTATTTAATGTTGTAATTAGCTTAAGTGCCCCTTTCTCTGCCTTTTTTATTGGTTTTAATTTTTTAAATATAAATCTAGGCTACGTTCAGTAGCCTAGTCATCTGTCCAAAGAACCACGGGATAATCTGACCTTTAGGGGAATATGACATGGTGTACTGTACATAGCTTTCTAAATAACTAATGTATAACTGTATATCACTTTATAACAATTAAGTTACATCGTTTCTGTCTACATTTGCATTGATCTAGCCTAAGACATTTTGAGCATAAAAGTTAGTTTTCTGCATTCCAGTGAATTTTATGCAACACTTTTTGCCATTTCTGTATCACCTTATGGTGTAAATGTATTTAAAGGAAAATACTAAATTCTGGAACAGGTGACTATTCAAAATAAAATATAATGCAGAAGGGTCTCAGGCATTCTGTATTGCTTCCATATTGTCCTGGAAAACACAATGTCAGGTTATACAAAATCTAACGTTAGGGCTAAGACTTTGGCCAAGTCAGAAAATAATCATGATTTCTTTTTTATTGGTGCTTAATAAATGTAGGTGTGCTTCAGCAACTATAAAAATAGTCTACAGCCAATGTTAACAACTTAATCTTAATTAGCTAGGCAATTACCAACTGTAGCCTAGGGTAAACTTTAGAAAATCCAATTCATAGGCTGTTTGAATTAAGTCAACATCCAATCTAAACGTATGAAAATGTTGCTGCTAGTACCTGACATTTCTTGTATAGCTTGTAGGCCTACTGCATCTCCTTTACATTAGGGTAGCCACCATCTAGGCCTGTGTGTTCTGTCTTTTACATTTGACAGCAAAGCTTTGATTTTGAGTGTTAGTCTCTTCTCATTTTTTTCCATACAAGAAACTAAAATATAAAAAGGGCTCATATGCCTAGCATTCGATTCGACTGTGTGAAAACTCTGCTGTTGGGCCAATAAGATTTAAGCAGAAATGAGGATCAATCCAAGATGGGAGGGGCCGCTCATATCGCAGACACATGGGACAGTGATGTGCCGCAGCTGATGCGGCCAGCCAGCCGACCCAGTCGCAGAACGTAAAGACATTGGAAATTGTAACACAAAAACTCTGACGACTGGCCGGTTCGGCCTGGAGTGGACCGGCCATTCGGGAGTTCTCCTGAACTTCCCAAAGGCCAGTCCGCCACGTCTGAATATTTACATGAGTAGTTACTATGGTAAATATCACGTGTTTATCATTACCATGTTAGCAGTCTCTTTTATGACATTCTGCTGGTGTTTTGCCTGTTTTTCCTTTTTTAATATAAGTTATGGAAATGTATATTTTTAGTCAGTGAATTCAGGCAAAGTCAGGGAATGTGCCATTTAACTTGAGTGGGAATCCTGCCATCTTCTCTTCATTGCAGGCATCACAGGCGTGTGGTGGTGGAGTGGTTGAATGACCCCTCAGAAGAGCTAGACTTCATTGCAGACATTCTAAGTCAAGATGCAAAGAACTACCATGCATGGCAACACAGACAGTGGGTCATTCAGGTTGGTTTCAGGGCTCTAGAGAGAGGGGTTGTTATAATCATGTCCAGCTCCAAATGGTCATAGAGAACCTGCAGTATGTACATAATGAATTGTCACACAGACCCACCCTATCATTCAGTTAATTCAGCCTGTCACAATAACAGTTTAATTTGGGACCGTGCTGAACTTAGCTCCGATGTTAGTTTATCAACAACAGCTGTTTGATAAAATTGTACAATCAGATTGGCATTTGCTGCAAAATGTGTGTGTGTCTAAAAGGATGTGATTAGTAACATTTTCACGGCCCTGCACCTGCATTCCAAAAATAGGACATGTACTGTATAGTGTCCCGGTTCTATTGCTACAGCGCGCAAAATCTGCAGGGTTACTCTTGATTGAATTAATGACAAGAATATTTTTAAATGTAATTATTTAACCTCTTCAATCTTGCTTTGGCCAGTTCCTCAAATTTGTTAGAATTGTGGTATGTGTAATGAATACAGCTAATGGAGATTTCTGTATAGTGTATTTGTTAGAACCAAGCCTTCTAGCACTGAAATTATTTTATTTTCTTCAACATCAAGGAGTACGAACTCTGGGAAAATGAGCTGTGCTTTGTGGAGATGCTTTTGGAAGAAGACGTGAGAAACAACTCTGCATGGAATCAGAGGCATTTTGTTATTTCTCAAACAACAGGCTATTCCAGTCAAGATATACTTGAGAGGGAAGTAAAGTAAGGACATTTCATAAAAAATCTGGCAATGCGCAGAATTCCAGTAAAATAACAAGTATTTCTAATACAACATATCTTGAAGAATTTACAGCATGTGTATTTTTTATTTCTATAAACCTGTAATGATTTTTGTTTTGTTTTTCAAGGTATTGTCTGACTCAGATCCAGAAGGCTCCCCACAATGAAAGTGCTTGGAACTATTTAAAAGGGTAATTTATCGCGGCGGTGGTAAAATGTACCAAATTGTGTTTATCCAAATATCAAAACTGAATATAAAAAGACAAACATTTAGAAACTGGGAAAACTCTAATCACTGGTTTGGTAATCATCTTTCGACGTGTCCCAACTGTCAAAAATTATTTGAAGATTTGACTGGGAATAAAACTGTATGGGAAGAGATAACACGGGAAATTCATGTTACATCAGCATCAAGGGCATTGTACAGTAATACTGTAGATGGATGCACACAGAGCTGCATAATACATGCATACACACATACAATACAGCTGCCGTGAATAAAAGTACATGTAGCATGGGGGGGGATTTAGCAGTTTAGTGAAATGACCAGGGTATTCTTAAGACGACACTCTTCCGATTCATCTCAGGATCCTGCAGGATCAAGGCCTGTCTATCCAGCCAGGACTTCTGGACCGGGTCCTGGAGCTGAAGGAGACCCACTGCTCACCTTACCTTTTAGCCTTCCTCATCGATAGCTATGAGGATGCATTGGAGATTGACAACAACAAAGAGATGTTAAACAAGGCCCTAGAGGTGAGTGCTTTAGTAAATTGAAACCTGTTGTACCATCCGGATTTCTGTTTACTTTTGGATAACCAGCAGTGCAAACATGCAAGCATTAATTCCACCATCAGCAATGGGTATTCTGGGTAGTGAAGGAATACTCTAATTTTTACTTAATTCTCTACTTTTAAAACCTCTTTTTTGTTTTTATTTTTGTTTAAACCACATGATTAATGCCTGACAAATTGAAGAGTGTCCCTTCAACCTCTGAATTTTCTTTCCTCTGTGGAAGGTCTGTCACCTCCTGGCCCAAGAGAAGGACACCATTCGACAGGAGTACTGGCAGTTTGTCGCCCGTTCCCTAGAGAGCAAATATGGATACAGTGCTGCCTCCGGCGAACCAGAGGCTGATGCCCCGGCACCTGAGCCACGGGAAGAGGACAAAAGTTAGACAAACAATGCATTAACTTGTGCTAATATTCTGTGTAACTGTTCCTTTTGGCATATCCCACAAAGAGATTGGCTTATACCTCAATCAAATGTTTTGCAGGGAATTCAATGTTAAAAGTTTAGGTTTATTTTCAATTATAGTCCCTGGGTAGGTGTAAAGCCAAAAGCACATAAATATATTCATGTACACACACATGCATACACACATACACATATGTTCATACATGTACACACATACAAGCACATTTATATAATAGTAATGACAGCCGTGGAAAGATTTAAGATACCACAGCACATTTTTCTAAGTTTTATAGTAGTAGACATATACTTTAAAAGTAAAAAAAAAAAAAAAAATAGAAAATTTATATAAATCTAAAAATGTATATACAAGTAAGAATATAAACCTATTGATAGTACAATTTTGAAAAACTGCTGCAGTGGTGTCTTACAATTTTCCACGGCTATATCTAAATAATGGATAGAATTGTTTTTAAAAAATGGCCATGGTTTAAAATGTATTTAAAAATAACATCAGTCACACTTATAAAACTTTATAGACTAATCCAAGTGTGTTGCTTGCATAGAAAAAGCGAATTTGTCCAAAAGCAGTTCTTATATCAGTCCTCATATGTATAATACAATACTCTATGGCCACAGATCTAGTTTCTATTATTAAATGTTTTCTGCTTTATAAAAGGTGATAGAAATGTGTATACAATACAGGCATGAGTGAATTTTATGAAATTGTCCCAGCTCAATATTTTTTGTTTTATCAGACAGTTATAATGATGATGGGTGTTTAGTTTTCTGTCAAGCACCTGTTGAGAGCCTGGTAGCATATTGACTATGAGTTTAAGTGTTTTAGAGAAGGCTTATGCCAAACTAGTGAGACAATATGATACATGTGACATGATCATAGACAGAAAATACATTGTTACAGCCTTTGTAGTTGTACCATTTCTGATTTTTTTTTTCTCAAATTTGACAAATTAACTTTTCAAAGATGTTTAGAATCTGGTACTAGTGTGTCAGAGTCCGCCCCACCCAGGACACAAACCCCGCTCCCACAGATTAAACGCACTAGCAAAACACCAGAGCCTGCATACTTGAGGTGTTGGGGAGTGAGATTTACATAATTTAAATTACCACACAGCTACCAGCTGACTACTGTTAGCATTTCCCCTGGGAAAATTACATGAGGTACTATGAAGGTGTATTTTGTTGTCCTAGTAAAGAACATGGTTATCTTAACATTTAAGTGAAGACAGGAATTATTGAGCCACTGTGTGACACAGGCCATCACTGTTGTGAGTTTAGTTGCAGCTTGCTGTTTGGTTATTGCATGTACATAAATAACTAATCTGTTTACATTTGAATCTCAAGACTCATTGTATACAGTTGGAAGGTAATTTATATGAAGTATAAACGACAGGGGCCCCATGATTGGTCCCTGAGGTAACAGCTGAAGGAGGATGTTACTTTTCTTAGCCCTGTATGCTCTACCTTCTAGATATGACTATATGTGATGGCATTTAGACAAAACTAAAATGTACAATGTTTTGCAAGTAAAACACCATGATAGTGTCAAAAGCTTTCTTTTTCTTAAAATCTAAGAAAACAACCCAACAACTCCCCCTCTCCTTATTTAGATTTAATATTCTTCAAGAGAAAGCATTTAGCGGTCCGAATGTTTAGCTAAAAACCCAAAATGCAGCAGATGCAGTCTGAAAGGGCTGGTGTTAATATGGCTAGTAAGCTGTTCTGCTACATATCTTTTAAATATATTTGATGTGATAGGTACTACATTATAATTGGCCTGTAATTGCGTACCTCTGAGGGTTCACCTGCTTTTTTATTTTATTTTATTATAGCTGTCTATTGATCTGTTAATCTACCAAACTAAATATTGTAGCCTCTGTAGTTCTGTAAAGAACATCATTCAGTACACCAATGAGCGCACACAGCAGGGTAGGACACATTCCTTCTGTAAAATGTTTTATTTGTGCCACAGTTGCTGTTCTGACAGTCCGTTGCCCTGATGCATTTAAGAGTCGGGGGCGACTGCCATCCTGTTGCTGGTTTGCGATTTGTTCCCCCTCGGATCACTGTGGGTAGACTGTTAGGCACTCACACCTGCTGCCTGGGAGACACAAAGGGTCAGTTTGAGAGATGCTCCGACAGGCTTCTGACCCTTGTCAAAGTTTTCCACACCGAACACATTTGCTATGAGAACTGACTGGTTAGCAGGGGCGCAGTGGGGGGGAT
>JAODTR010006617.1:0-10701 GCA_025399935.1 Amblyopsis rosae | reverse complement strand
ATTAGGTCATACATTTGGGCAGATAGCCCCTCCAAAGCTAAAATTAGACAATTCTAATTAGCTGCAAAACAGTAAGTTTGAGGTCATAATGTCAAGAGGCAAATTTGATGAGCTCAGTAAGCTGCATATGGTAAAATAAGTTTGATTACTATAGCTCAAACGAGCACAGTTATCGCTATTTGACCATCTATATTTTGAAGATGTGCTGTAGTGCCCCCTAGTGGCCGATGCAGTCCATATTTTTTTATAGCTGTTGTAGACCCCTACGACCGTCTACTGATTTTAGTGGTGGTCGGGCAATTTTAAGTCCTTTGAATAATATCATGAATTATTTTAGAGTGGTTCCCCCACTGCATAAAACCTATTAAATAAATTGCTGCCATGGCGCCCCCTTATGACCTTAATTTGGTGAGATTTGGACCTACGGATAGGCAGATAGGCCATTTTAAGATATAATCAGATAATTAAATATAGCATTAATGGAGGACGACTTCGCTCATAGGTTCAAGAGTCAATATTGCTAAACTCAATGTGCTGCAATTTAGGAAATTAGATGGGACACTATAGCTCAAACCAGCACAGAGTTATTGCTAATAGAATATTGCAACTTTGACGATGCACTGTAGCGCCCCCTATAGGTGAAAATTACCAAATTATAAAATGTTTGGGGACCCATATGACCTAATACTGACCGAGTATGATGTCGGACAGACATTTCTAAGGTCTTTTTTTGATTGGTTGAATTTCATTGGCTCGTGCAGTCACATGGTTTGTAGCCCCGCCTCCATATTTATTGGAGCACAGTAAACTGTTACCCTCATGCCAGAAACCAAGTTTTGTTGAAATATCTTTTTGCCTTCCAGAGTTATAAGCATTTAAAGTAGTTTTTTATAACTACTTTATAAGCAGCACTACTTTATAAGCAGCTTCGCTGCTTGGACCCCTAATTAATACAGGCTTTTTAGAAACTGTAAAAGGATTAGAAATGGACCGCTGAAATGTGTTTATTTACTTAATCTAAACATTGCTCATTGATAAAGACGCACTCGCGTGTCATATCGACATTTTATCCCCTGCCGGAAACAGATTGATGTTTTTGGTACCGCAAGTAATGATTTTTTTCTGGGTCAGTGATCAGGCATACCATACAAAACATTTAATGTTCTGTCCTAGATAATAACAAAGATAGAATGTCTACAATCTCAGGCAGAGCTCATGTCCATGATGTGTGCCGCATCTGTGTAAATGTGAGCATGCATAACCGGCTTTAGTTTCGACTGATTGGCTGATCACCCATAAGTGCCATAATGCAATAGGAACAGCGCACAGACACTGATACTATAGTTTTAGTAGGATGCGCCCACAGGGGAGTTTATAGGATCAAACATTTGGAGGGGGGGGGGGGTGCGCTGATGAGAATAGAGTGCCTGCTGTGTGTATATACCTGTATTTGTCCAATCTCTTAACAGGCAAGCAAAGTTTGAAAATGTAACCTTAAAGGTCCTTGCCACCATAATCTAAATTTACATGACTTCTATAATACGTTTGTACATGTTGAGGTTAAATAGCATCAGAAAAGTGTTAAACATGAGGGGACTGCGTTCCCCTGACCACCCCAATACAAACAATGTATGGAAAGTCCCCCGCCTAAACCACCAGGTTTGCTTTTTGGACTGTATGTGTCTACGTCAGAGCATACACTCTAGCCAGTAGAATTATTCTAAACGTGCAGATGCTTACTGCCTAGCAACAAATCGTTAACGGCATAGCCTACTTGTAAAGTGTTTACCTGTATCGTTTAAAGGTTGTCTGTGTAGGCCTAGCTGACTCGAACAACATACATTACAGACTAGATTGTGTTACAGTGGGTTTGAGTTTGTTAGCCTACATGTCTATAGCCAAATAGCTGGATGCATATTTTTCAACTGAAATATTACGTTACTGGTGGTAGGCTACTGTAATAGTAGAGTGATATAAAGATAGATGTTTGTCACTGTTTGTAAAAGAGAAAAATAGAGAGCGAGAGATGTGCGATTTGTAAAAGAGAGATCCAAGTCTGTAAATTTCATATGGCAGTTTGAAATTAAATTGTAGCAAGTGAAGTTAGTAGGCCTACCGGTAGAAGTTTAGTAGTTTCTCTTTTGCTAGCTAATTCTCCAAAGATAGTCTCCCTTTGTTTTTGGAAATATCCACAAACACATGGGGACACGATTGTTCCTGGTTTCAATCACACAGGTCATTCAAACCTTCAAACAGTCATGATTAAATTTTTCGCTGCCTTGAACATATAGGCAGGCTACTACAGTATTTTGATTTTTGTCCTGTTTCTGACAATTTCTCCTGTATTTCTGTCGAAGCCCATACGTCATTCCACATACCATTACTGGCTCTACTTTTCATTGCTTTCGCTCATGTTTTGTCTACCGGCAGACAATAGCAAGAATACATTGTAACTACACTAGAATCAGCCACTGACTGATTCTAACTGGTTATAACTTTTGGGATCAGCAATTTTGCTTGAGTCCATGCACATTTCCAATGTGCATGGACTGTCGCATGTCCTAAAATGCAATAAATCCATGCTTAAAGAATTTATTCCTGTTTCTTCATGCTCTCAACTTCTCATTTGAATATAGAGCAGTTCATATTTTGATGCAATCTCATGTGGTAATGCTCCATAACATGTTTTAAATGTTCCATTTATATTAAACTTAATTATTCACTTAAAAATATCGCAATCGAAATATCACTCAGAAAAATAGCAATTAGATATTTTTCCAAAATAGTTCACCCGTAGCCTATGTAACCCTTCACATAGGCCTGATATCAGACTGGGTCTACTCTCCTCGCCTCTACTCGCTTTAGGGAGCTTTTCCATTGCATAGTATCAGCCCTACTCTACTCGCCTCTGCACAGGTTTTATTCCACTGCAGGTACTACCAACTCAGTTGTACCTGGTCGCCATAGCGACGGCGCTGTTCGAGCCACTCCTGCAGTAGATCGGTAATCATTAAAAAAAATGTTTTG
Source organism: Amblyopsis rosae (assembly GCA_025399935.1). NCBI lineage: Eukaryota > Metazoa > Chordata > Actinopteri > Percopsiformes > Amblyopsidae > Amblyopsis > Amblyopsis rosae. Next base: position 7,674 of record JAODTR010006617.1, on the reverse strand, counting down.
TAAAATGTCTCTACCTTGTTGGGATGTCCTTCAGTAGCCATTTGCAGCCAACAACCTGCTCTTCCTCAATGGATCATGCCGTGGTTTTGGGTTTTGCCATTTAATAAAAGGTAAATGAGTATCGGCTGCTAAGAGTAACTTTGCTGTATTAATGCCAGTGTTGCGAAATGACTGACTGTTTAATCCAAGTATAGTATTCATTGTCAGATTTTGGGATCGCATCAGCTCGCTTGGAACCTCGACAAAGCAGGTACTAGAAAAAGTACCTAGTACCAGGTACTATTCCAACTTTTGCACAATGGAAAAGCAAAGGTGAGTAGAGTCGAGTTGAGCTGGTACTATGTAATGGAAAAGCTCCTTAAAGCGAGTAGAGGCGAGGCGAGCTGGTACCAGCAATGGAAAAGCGCCATTGTCTGTAGGTATGAAGAGGAAACTGGCTACCGTCTAAATTAACATATCACTTAAAACTTATTCTAAATCACCCCAAAGCAATAAGAAAATATATACAACTACTGTATTGAGTCAATGTGTGTATTAATTGTTATTCACAAAACAAGGCATACAGTCACAGTAGGCCATGAAAAACAACAAACCTAAAAAAAAAGTCTAACCTTCCTACTGATACACAACTGGTGCAGTACGCTACAATATGGTCATTTTTTTCCACATTAGTGTCTTTATATTGATTACCTTGCTTTGAGTCCTTTTTTTAAAATAAAATAAGTCAATATGATACCCAAAATAGTTTTTTTAGGGAAAATGTCCTCCGCGCCGTCCAATGCAGGTTAGGAAAAAAATTGTCCAGTACGTCAATGGAAAAAAATTACAAAAACACGTCGTCCACCACGAGAAAACGGACAGCTGTTCACACTTCACAAGTGGTAAATTAGATACTATATTTGAACAAAATCAGTCACTTATCACAGCAAGAAAATAACACAAAATATTTAATCCAAAACTGACAACTTTAGTTCAAACGTCGGCTACAGCATCGTTGTCATTTGCTATCACTTAGCTATCTTTTATTTGCCGTCTCTATATGTGCTCTCCCCAGTGGTTCTACCGCAAAATAAATTGTCGTGACTCAAACATATTTTTTTCTAGGCCCACCAATTAATTTAGCCCCTAGGTAGTGCTAATCATTTTAGTTTTACTCCTGATGTTTTATATTCTTAACACTAAATCAAATGTACCTATTTTTATAATATACTGTATCTTCAAATAAATTATTTATATAGATATATTTATACATGTCTATTCAAAACTTGGGTTACAACTAGGTCCCATATAACTTCCTGTCAGTTTAGCAAATATTTTTTACAGTAAAGTCAGTAAAGCTTTGTCAAACGAGTGAGGAGAATAAGGAGCAGCAGTAACACCAAACTCTTAAGTTCCTTTTTCAATACCAGGGGAAGTGACCATTCAATCCAAGCTACCATATCATGCATTTTGTACTTAACATATGGATGAACAATTTACCATTAAATTGTATTCTGTCAAGAATAGAATGTATTCCAACCAAAGCGTAAAAGCATATGAGTGGGAGCAGGATGGTCTAGTGGTCTGGGTGTTGGCCTCTCAGCTGAAAGGTTGTGGGTTTGAACCCCGGTGTTGACCTACCTGTAAGCATCCTTGAGCAAGATGCCTAATCCCTAGCTGCTCCCGGTGGTTGGTCGTGCCATTGCAAGGCAGCAATTGACATTGGTGTATGAATGTGGGTGTGACTGGGTGAATTTTTGCCTCACGCAAAATACTGTAAAGCGCTTTGAGTGGCTGAAAGGTTATAAAAGCGCTATATAAATGCAGTCCATTTACCATTTACCATGAGAGTGGAGTGGTGAGAATCTCAGCTCCTCGCTCACGGAGCTGTTCACCCCTCCGCTCCCCCCGCTTAAAGCCACATCAGGCTGGTCCGCTCAACGCAGTTTGCTCTGCTCAAATTGCCCCCCTGCTCATTACAGAAAAAGGAAAAGTATTTATGGACAACAATTTAAATTAGACGAACCATATATAAGGCATACTTTGACTGAATATTAGGCTATATTTCCTTGTCACCACATTCTTTTTCTTGTACCACATTATCATTGTTGGTAAGTTTTATATTAATACACCTGTATGACTTCTCATTTTCCTTGGTGAACTCTATTATTGACCAGAGTTTTGACTGAAAATAGTCTACTGTTGATGACTGTGCAAGACACAAATGGATTCTGGGTCAGGCTTGAGCATGCTTCAGACTTGTGGTGTCAGCGGAGCGAAATTAGAGCGGGACATAGGGCAACGCTCTTTTAAAAAATATGCCGCTCTGCACTCTGTCCAAAATCCGCTCGCTCCAGCTCCACTCCGCTCAAATGCTCTGATTCCAACCTATATGGGCTTATTGATTTGGTACAATTCTATAATTGCAATCAGACGCTATATCGTGTGTGTGTGTGTGTGTGTGAGTGAAAAATACCCCATTTCGGTACCTGCTGCGCACAATAGTTAAATCTCGTGTTTGCTGCGCACATCTGGTACTCTAAGCAGTTGTCCAAGGTTGGCAGGTCTGTGCATGATTCTGATCATTTATCTCAATTATTTCTGCAACCTATCTCACCTAAACTAACAAAAAATCGTAACTGGCCTAGATACAGTTATATGCTTTCTAATATAGCTTTGTTCTGAGTGTGCTGTTTTCTGTGCAGGTGGAGGGCAAAGGGAATGGAATCAAGACGGTCATTGTCAACATGGTGGATGTTGCCAAGGCACTGAACAGGCCTCCAACATGTAAGGGTTATGGCTAAAAAGCTTTCACACTAAATGGCTAGTGATCATTTCTTACTAAATATGAATATACGTTGAAGATGTGGTAAATATGGCAAAATTTAGCCATTTCACATCAATGTGGCTTCCATCAGTAGGCTATGGCAGATGAGTCAGATTAGCCTGTGTTATGAATAAGTTTATATAACCGTGCTAATCACTTTGTAGGCAAGTGCAGTGTTTAAAATGTTTTGCCCGGTTTTGGAATAAGGAAATTGCTTTTTAGAACAAGGCTGTATCAAGTTCAGCTATTGTAAATGCTTCGTAGTGTGAAATACATGAACTTCCGTCTCAGAAGTTTTACCTGGTAAATGGACTGCATTTATATAGCGCCACCGGGAGCAGTAGGGGGTTAAGCATTTTGCTCAAGAATGTTTACAAGTAGGTCAACACCGGGGTTTGAACCCACAACCTCCTGGCTGGGAGCACAACACCCAGACCAACGCTAGACCATCTTGCCCCCCCCGCCCACCTGGTCTCATTAAAGATTGTGTAAAACAGAGATTTACTTAAATACTTTTTACATGTTAGAAATCCATTCCTTTAAACAAGTGAAAACACTTTTAACTATGTAGTATTGTAGAGTTAGACTGTTAAACTGCATTTCATCATTTCTCTGTTCAGGATTTTTTTTGGGCCAGAAACATGGGACAAGATGCATAGAAGGTCCGCAATTTAGCTTACCCTTACCCGTAACACCACGAGGATATAAAAGCGTAGAGAGCCCTTGATTCAGCTCAGTATTTATCCTGCTTCAATGCAAGTTATTAGCCTACTAAATGTACTGTCCTTCAACATCCTACAATATCATTGCTATGCCTTCATTGCAGAAATAAGAACGCAATGTCGTTCAGAGTCGATGTGCATTATTTGAAAGCTACTGGTTTTGTAGCCTAGCCTACCTGCTAACACTCAGCTGCCAAATCCAGTCGGCATTCTCGTGTTCAAATCTGCATCCAATTAATCCAACTGTCTGTAGTCTATATTTTCTTTGGGAAAGAGGATTAAACATATCTGAATGGAAAAAATCCGATCCAACTAGGATCTAGGCTAGTTTAACGAAGAGAACAGCAGCTCACGGCATCTGCAGGTGTCATGCTAAAAGCAGATTTCTGCCCACGAGAGCACACATTATAACCAATCTAATACTTTTAACCAGTATACATCTATTTAAAGTAAAAACAAAACTCATAAAATGCACTTCTACATTTTATAATCAATGTTCGGCTGAAGATACCTTTTTGGCACAACACCGCAGTATGGAGTTTACCGTAGAACCCAAAAGCTGTGGTTACAGCGCCTTCTGCTGACTATGGTTATATTTTTACGCTTTTGAAATGTAACTTTATATACTTGCCGATTTTTTTTTTTTTTTTTTTTAATTCAAATTTGGCTGGGTGGTTAATACATTTTTCTGCTGTGACAATGTCAAAACAAATGTGTCTGCTACACAATATTTAAATATTAAGATACATTTACCTGATAAACTAAGGCTTCAGTTTAGGTGGGATTCTAAATGTTACTTTTATTGACACTTGACGTACGTGCCAGCTTTGGAGGTCACGCTTTCAGCTTCCCGTGGATCCCGACGATCGAGACTTAGACACGGAAATGTTTTGTGTAATCTGTCAATGTTTAGTTTATGCCAAGTTTGCCAACTCTCAAGACGTCCGTCCGTCTTTTCCTGCTTATCCAGAATCTGGCCGCGGGGGCAGCACCTCCAGCAAGGGACCCCAAACTTCCCTTTCCCGAGCCACATTAGCAAGCCAGGTCCTGACCCACCCTTCATGACCATAAGTGAATGAACAAAAATTGCCCGGCAATACTGCTCCAGTACTCCGGCCGATTTCCCGCTCCAATGTCCCTTTACTCGCGAACAAGACCCAGAAATACTTTAACTCCTTTACTTGGGGTAAGGACTAATTTCCTACCCGGAGTAGGCACTCAATCGGTTTCCTGCAGAGAACCATGGCCCTGTGTGTTTGTGTATAATGTGTGTTTGTGTATGTGTGTGTATAATGTGTGTGTGTGTGTTTGTGTGTAGTGTATAATGTGTGTAGTGTGTGTATAATGTGTGTGTGTGTGTGTATCAGCGTGAACAATTACAAAAAACAGCGTTTCTTTGTCATGGTTTGACAAAACAGCAGGTTCGTCCACTTTTACTTGCAGATCTGATCAGGGTCCGTGATAGGAATTAGAATTTGAAACATCGAATAGGTAGTTTTGGCTTCCGTTGGTATGTATGAATGATCAACTAAAATCTGACCAAAATTAATTTGCTTCCTTTTATCATTTGACAGCAGTGTGGAAACCTGTGCGTTCCTCAGCCAACTTTTCTGCACTATCCCTTGACTATTGATGGAGACATGGCGTCGCTTGTTGTGACATAATTGTATAATTATTGGCGAGTATGGGTCTGTTTAAGGAAAAAAATAAATCCATGGTACTTAACGGGTTCGGGTCTGTTTGTCGTCAGATCCGTTCAGATCGGATCTCATTTTTTATTTATGCAAGTTGGGTGAAATTTTTTTTGGTTAATTTCGGATTGGGTCCAATTTTTTGGACCGTGTAGACCTCCTGTGTCTGACTGCCCGCAGCCAAAAATGTGGCAAACGCATACAATTAAAACCTCTCGGAATTGTGGAAAAGGAGCATGATTTGCCCTTTAAAGTTACAAAGCTAACATTGTTTGTGAAGTTGCTAATGTGCTAGTTATTTCAAAAAGTGTTTTCTTAAAATATAATAAATGAATGTTCATAATATCTAACCGACTTGACCATAACCTATTTTGTCTACAGACCCAACCAAGTTTTTTGGTTGTGAACTTGGTGCGCAGACCCAGTTTGATGCCAAGAACGACCGCTACATTGTCAATGGGTCCCACGAGGCTAACAAGTTACAGGATATGCTTGATGGGTTCATCCGAAAATTTGTACTGTGTCCAGAGTGTGACAACCCTGAAACTGATCTGGTAAGAATTACAGCTTTTTATTTTACAGGACTAGTATTAGAAGGCAGTCTAGTATTCATAGGTCCAAGAAGCAAAGCTGCGGAACCCTATAGTGTTTTTTTACATATAGTAAAAGCTGCGGACAGTTATTGTGGTTGGCAGTTTATATTAAAGGTCCAACCAGTGAAGCTGTGGGAACCCTATATTGTTGGTTTAGTTTTATTAGGGGTCCAAGCAGCAACACTGGGAAACTTGTTTTTATTCTTTCTTCTGCCGCATTTGATAGTTTGCACATTTGTGATTTTTAACTTAAATTTTGCCCACTCAATGCCAGCTATGCCAATTGCACGCACACAAATTCTCGTGTCCATACGCCCACTCTTCTAGCGCCACCACAAGGCCAAAATTTCAATATTCACACACAACTCTGGCCCTGATTGGCCTGCAGATATGCAACTTGTCATATGATGCAAGATTAGCTGCTGAACAACTTTGCAAGGGAACTTACAAATAGAAATACCAATATATTGCTACATTCTTGACAAACACAATACATACTGTTTAGTGTAGCTAAAATCTCAATTTCATATTGTTATTGTAAGAAAGTGAATATTCCTCTTACAGCTCGTCTTTACAAATGCATTCAATGAACTCTAAAAGTAGCTTTGTTTCAGACAAGTAGACTACATGACTATGCTTAAATGGTGGTGTATTCTGCATATAATTCTGGATTAAATATGCTGGAACAAAATCAAAGAATTATATTATTCGGGCCAGTACGTCTCAAACCCACTGGCCCCACTGGTCCAGTTGAAAAAAACGACCTAGATTCTAGGTCTTCTCTGCAATATCTCGTCAAACTCCTGTTTTTTTTTCCCCAAACATGGCGATATGGTGTTGTAGGGGCACCTCTGTTAATATAATTCACAATCAGCCTTTCCTGTGACAGCTTTCATTTTATCTGTTTTGATTACATAGTTTGATACATTGACAGAGCAAGATATAGGCCTACTATTACACATTTAGTTCGAGATTAAAAGGTTCCCGTGTTTGGCAATGTATTCTGTGTCTCCCCTTGTCGACTCATAGCAGGGTAGCTGCGGGTCTTAAAAGTATTAAAGGTCTGGAATTTAATATCCTCAAAATAAGGCCTTACGAAGTATTGCATTTTAACTAACCGTCTTAAATGTATACTCTTAACCTATTGATTTCTGTATTTTCAATCCGGAAGGCGGCAATTTTTGAGGTACACTTTACATGCATGCGCTGCACTGAATTTGCTTCACGCATCCAATAGCACTTCCAATCTAGACTAGACCGTAGCTATTTTATGGCAGATGGTAAGGTAAAGGTGGTTTTATTGTCACATACATGTAGCGAAATTTGTTCTCTGCATTTAACCCATCCTTCAAGGGAGCAGTGGGCAGCCGCTGTGCAGCGCCCGGGGACCAACTCCAGATTGAGGCCACTGTCTCTGGTCAACAACACTGTGTGGAGGGTGAACCTAACATGTTTTTGATAGTGGGGGAAACCGGAGAACCCGGAGGAAACCCACGCAGACACGGGGCGAAAATGAGGTTGGGTACCAAAACCCGGACTGAATTAAAATGCACATTTCGGTGCCACTAAATCTACATTATACGTTTTAAAATGGGTTAAACAAATGTGTGTTTTAGCTCATTAAGGTTATCTGATACTTATACGTGTGGCAGTTACACTGGGCAAGCATGAAAAATAAGAGCAGATATGCATTTTCTTGGATTGGATCACTTGAACCTTCACTGACAGGAACTTTTGAGTGTAGGGTGGTCATGGTGATTGATATACACTGCTCAAAAAAATAAAGGAACACTTAAACAACACAATGTAACTCCAAGTCAATCACACTTCTGTGAAATCACACTGTCCACTCAGGAAGCAAC
>JAODTR010006616.1:0-10701 GCA_025399935.1 Amblyopsis rosae | reverse complement strand
CCACTTGAGTCCCAGGTCCAAGGAAATGTCCAATAGCACTAGACACTACCAGGACTGCTCAACAACCGTAGCGCCTGACTGAATTGGAGACTTGGCTTCTGCAGTAATAGCCACCATTTAATCATGACCTGATTAAAGGAAATATTCTACCATGTAAACGATTAAACCCGATTTCTTCCTGGTTGCGTTCTCATGCGCATGCCCAGTCTTACGGTTTGTGTGATGTCGTGTCCAAAAGTGACTGTCCAATAAAAAGTGATTGCTGTCCACGTCTGCAGCTGCTTTTATCCCATGAAAATATTATTGACTATCATTTCTGATGTCTAAGCTATGTGTTTGTTTGCTACGTAAATATCCTTGTTTATATTTGGCAAATAGACTGTAGTCTAATTAACATGATGGTTTATATAGGCCTAGATAAAAAAATGAATATATTAAAAAATTATCCTTAATTTATAGTATTTCACCTGCTCTGTGCCCTATATTATAATTACTCCATACATTTTTACCGTCACGTTTGGGCACGACACCGCTCGGTAAACTATTCTGCACAGCCACTGTACAATGGATGTATTATAAGAACGGTACAAAGTCTGGACAAATCAACTGCCGAAACTGTCAATCGGAAAGATTCCATTCGGAAAGACAGAAAAGTGTCAATGTAAACGCAGCTGGTGGAAATATCTGTGGGGAACACAGTTTCCTTTTTGCCTTCAATAGATACTACCCAGACAGGTTTTTGGTCTTTTTTTTTTTTTTATATTAGCCCTGCGAGACATTGAGTGGGGGTCAGTCGTCCACTCCTTGCGTTGGGTCACTCCTTCCGCGCTGATCACCTGCGCCAGGCGAGCTTGTGGCTGCTGAGTGATGACGATGGAGATCCAGATAAAGATACGCCGTATTTTAACCGATGAGTCACTTCGAGGTCTACTGCCAGTGTGCCATGTCGTGGCTGGAGGTGTTAATTAGGGGAGAGAGAGAGACTGAGAGGCTGAGAGTCAACAGCCCTGTAGCACTAGCCAGCATCGCTATCAAGGCATCCACATTTAAAAAGATAGAAAGAAGAAAGAAAAAGAAAACGTTTTCTATCTAATGGGTGTCTGTATGTATCCCTCTGTCATGTTTCACTGAGGGAGCTCATGGCACTAGCATGCATCCATCACAAGCTACTGGGGCTAACTGCTAGCTAGCAGAAAGAGATGATGTCACTGGAGGAGGACTCTTGGGTACACGTTGGCTAAGCTAGCAATGTTACCGGTCATTCTCAGTGACAGTTCTGCATTAGAGGTGTTCATTTTCCACATCCTAGTGAGTGTAGAGTGTGAGCGCCAACGTGTTTTTTTGAAATGTGACCTTCCGAACGTAATGACAAACTAAAATAAGTACATAACGTGTAGCTGTGATTCATATCATCTATAAATAGGTGTTTTGGTGTAAAGGCCAACGCCTGTTACTCCTTCTCTATTTGTATTGTTTAGTTTAATTATTGCTAATTGAGACCAGTTAGAATAGGTCGGCGTTGGGTTGTAAAGGTTAGGCCTATTACTTATGCTAAACTCAATGTGTCACCAGTTTGTTGACTGACAGCCCTGCCTCTGGATTATTTTTACCTATAGTCACTGTTACCGTGGAGATACTGTATTAGGAATTCATTGGATGCATGGTTTATTCTATCTTGAAGGCTTAAGGATAATTGGACAAGCGTCAGGGCACCAACAGAATCCTGTACACAATAAGCAATCTATAATATATCATAGCTCACATCGGCCTGTTGGGAAGTTAACATCAGTATAATGAAAGGCAAACGTTTTCAACAGAGTTTTTCAGTGTTGATTTTCATTATTGTGTTTAGGGGTCCGGGAACATAAAATACATGACTCCTCAATTCTCATCAGATTTCTCTCTTTTGCCACTGATCTGTTGTTACATCGCAGTATAACATTATAATTCTCTTTTGGAAGGTCAGCGGGCAACAAGCAGAGCGCTATAGTGTCTGGGTGACAGTTACACCTTTATTGTGAGGAGATGTCTCCTGCATTTCGTCCTCCTCCACTCTCTTGCAGGGTTTAAGCTCCACTGTCTGCTCATAGAAGCTGCTTCATGTCCTGGTGGTGAGCTACCTGTTGATCCAGGAACTACTTCTCTAACCCCAGATGTCCATGGAGGGCTTTGATCCCCCTGGCTTATGCCTTGGTAACCACACCCAAAATTCACTTTGTGAGTAGGGTCGGGTCACATTTCATTGGGGATTGTTTACAATGGCTGTATCCTAATGTGCGTAGACCTCTGGTTTATTTTGACACTATTGAAGCAGACTTTCACCAATAGGCATTGCCTCCTGTTTGTATGGCTTCATCGAGCTCTACCACCATTTTGAAACAAACGCTTGACTTAAACTTTACTTAGCTACCCCCACTGGTCACTGATTGGTCTGCCATCGAAGGTGGCTTTGCGAATGCTAACACAAACAGTTTGCAGACTATGTTCTCAGTGATCATTGAGCTGAGAACAATTAGAAGGAGCCAGGATAATGCCTTGGCACTCTGATTTCTTTTTCTGGTCAAATGATAGCATATTGAGCTAGCTAGGCTATACTGTACAGTACATTGTATTTAAGCTTCAATGTATTGCTTAATTGCTGTCCAAATTACCATGTATATTGTTATGAGGGTATTGTAAACATATTTTATACATATTTTCTTTTTCATATTTATACAATAACAGCAAACTGCAAGCACAACTTCAGCTTTTACTAAACACATTTGGACATAGATGCTAGTGTCTAAAGACTATTGTGATATGAATGGAAAAAATCTGTGTATCAAAGTTGATCTAATGCTGGCGGCATATAATGCTTTCAGAAAAACAACTCTCACAATCTCAGATGATGATCTTTAGAAGATGAACTAAAAATAGTCGTTGTCGTTCGAGGTGTGCGAGCGAGAGACGGGGTTAGCCAGCACTGTCGGCAGCAGAGCGGCATTGACAGGATTTGGGTGCTGATGAGATCAGGCCAGAGGAGCGTCGGTGCTCAGACTTTCCATGAAAGCAGAAGCTATTAAATCTGCTTTGCTGCCTTCCTTGTGGAGCTGCGTCTTCCTTCACTGGAGGAGGACGCAGCAGATCTCATTTGTGTCAACAGCAAGGTTTTTCAGCCTTTCTGACATTTGTTGTGATTGTCAAATGGGGTGGGGAGGGGGTGGGTGTTGGAACGCGGAGTGCGTGTGAGCTTATGACCAAATTAAATGCAGGGATGTTGTTGTTTTTTTTTCTTCTTCTTGGGGGTGAGGTGGGGTGGGAAGGGAAGTGGAGGAACACATCTAATATTTGCTAAATATAGGCTTATTTACATTCACACCTTATAAATAAAAAACAGCTCTCAGAAAGCTAACTAGGCTAACGGAGTACCTAGCATCCTGCAACGTCGACCACACACAGCAGTTCACTCTGAGTTTTTATCTGTTCAAGAACATAGCGAAGCGCAGCCGGGGTGGGTGTGGTCAACTATGCCGTTTGACTTCTAGCTGTCACCACTGGCAACGACCCTTCCTTTTGCTTTCCTGACACTGCGCCAAGGTGTCCATTGGGCTTGTCACTTGTGCAGAGCCTCCATCCTTCCAGGCCTCAAGAGCAGCCATGTTGATTAACTAACTTACAAAATGCTTTAAATCTTTTCGATGTGTTAGTTCTTAAGTACGGCACAAAGTGAAAATTATTATACATAGTATTAATGCCTACCATCACCTATTGCATCTTAACTGTCATGGAGGGGTGGATTCCTCCCTCTGTGGACCGACTGTGGACCTGATCGATGTGTGCGACACTCATGTCAAAGAACCGCTATCTATCCTTGGACCACGCAACACCAAGATGGCAAATGGAGGAGCAAAATATGTGTATAAAAATATAATATCTGCTCTGTGTTTTTTAAGAAAGCACAGTAGTACGTTTTGATGTAGACACAGGATTTTATTGAAAAAGCGCCATGGGTACATTTATACCTCAAGTGAAAAGCTATTTCTTGCAGTGTTTACCATTATCAAATGAACATTGTGATTGCATGCATTATTCAGAATATTGATAGTAATTATAAGCCATTGGCTTGCTCACACATTTACATCTGTAATGTCCGCAATCAATTCCATACCAATGAGATGTTTAAAATTGTGTTTGATGAGTGAGCATGAGCTCAGTGATGTAATACAGAACCTTCTCTCTTCCTATCTCACTTGATATCATACGACCCCTCACACACACACGCACACACACACACACACACCAACCAATCCCGTTTGCTATTTCCGGCACTGATTCCTCACCTCTCCCTATCTCTGTCCCTCTCGCTTTATTTTTGCCACATGCGTGTCTATACTCCCCTCATCCTCTCCCTGTGGTGAGCGAGGGAGAGAGGGTGAGAGAAGTGTGTGTGTGAATAATGGAGGAGGCTGCTTTTTCTTGTACGAGGTGGGCTTTATGACTGACCCCAGCCTTGTGTGTGTGGTCAAGGTTCCCCCCAAACGCCAACACAAACACACACACGTTATTTACACCTTTTCCTATGGTCATATTGCCTGCTACCACAAAACCTTCTTGGCTTCTGGCACCTTGAAATCAAATGTTAATAACTCTTGCCTTTCCCCCATCTCTGCCACTATACAGATACACACACTGGCTCTCTCTCACACACACAGACACACACGCACACAGACACACACGCACACAGACACACACACAAACACACACGCACACAGAGAAAAACGCACACAGACACACACGCACACACACACACACTCAAACACAGACAGACACACACGCATGCAGACTGTGTAAAATTGAGATGATTGACACGATTGAATATGGTTTAACACTGCCACCATCATGTACTGTATTACAGAGAGCATGACAGACAGCATTTTAATGTGTGTGTGTGTGTTTAGGAAAGAGGCATTTATCCTGTAGTGGGGGAAGGATATTACACTAGAGTGCCCATAAGCGGAGGACCACAGGTTTTTTCATGTAGTTATTCTGGTGCTAGCTACTGTACACTGGCATTATACATGTATATGCAGGGATGGACAATGGTGGTAACCATAGCTTTTATTTAGAAAGATCATAGATGTTTTAATATGCGTATTGCAATATTTGATTCATGGAAGAGTTCTGATTGGCTGGCGCACCTCCTCCTGTAGACCCCCATAGGGTCAAGACCCTTCTCTATGCCTCCATTACAACCAAGCACAGTTGTGGTTTAAACAGAGGGCTGGCATAGAGGTATACTAGCAGTCACCTGTGTTATAGTTAACATGTTATATAGTCACCTGTGTTATAGTAAACATGTTATAGTAAACATGCTATATAGTCACCTGTAATAGTCACCTGTGTTATAGTAAACATGTTATACAGTCACCTGTGTTATAGTAAACATGGTATATAGTCATCTGTGTTATAGTAAACATGGTATATAGTCAGCTGTGTTATAGTAAACATGTTATACAGTCACCTGTGTTATAGTAAACATGGTATATAGTCATCTGTGTTATAGTAAACATGGTATATAGTCAGCTGTGTTATAGTAAACATGTTATACAGTCACCTGTGTTATAGTAAACATGGTATATAGTCATCTGTGTTATAGTAAACATGGTATATAGTCAGCTGTGTTATAGTACACATGGTATAGTCACCTGTGTTATAGTAAACATGGTATATAGTCAGCTGTGTTATAGTACACATGTTATATAGTCACCTGTTTAGAACCAGTGGCTTTAAAAAGTAAAATCAGTATGGCTTGTCACCAAAGGTTTTGAAATCACAATTTGTTTGTAAATTAGCATATGTGCTTTAAGATTATTTATTTATTGTTGACAGCTGTTCCTGTCAATGATAAAAAGAGCTCTTCCAAGTTTTCTCCCCTCCCTGTCTGTTTTTCTTGCCTTCTTTCCATCGGAGTGAGACGTCACTGGGTCTGTGCTGGCTGGCGTGAACGAGCCTGAATGTCTGAAAGCTTGGCTTTTACGCAGCAGGGCCCGAGCCAAACGCCCACCAACCAAAGGAAAAAGCAGGAAACTCCTCCTTATATCAGCCCGGGCTTGCAGAGAAGGACAGATGTCCTGCTGTGTGCGTGCGTGTGTGCGTGTGCACGCGTGTGTGTGTGTGTGTGTGGAGGAGGGGGTTTTCGTGTTGCGTCGTGTGCTCTTGACAGTGGGATGCCTCAATGTAATTGCTGACAGCGTCCAGAGGATTGAATGTAATGACGGTAGCTGCTTATATGCTGCTTCATTAGAACAGCTGAGCCCGGGGCACACGTGTGTGTGTGTGTGTGTGTGTGGTGTATGTGTGTGTGTGTGTGTGTGCGTGCACGCAGATCTCTGTACTGTATCCTGGGAAATATGGGAGGGTGAGTGATACACACGTAGAGTATGTGCGCACACACATTACCGCCCACGCACTCGGGCATTAACAAACACATCAACAAACATTGGCAGCATGTAGTTTGTCCTGGTTGTGACTGTAATCCGAATCATTTAGTTTCCGCTCCTGTCTTGCTCTGTACGTTATACGGCTGTCTGTCTTATTAACGTATTCCTTCATATGTGCACCTGAGGGAACCTGTGCGTTGTTATGTTACAGCAATCTCTACGTCTCGACATGATGTCTATCACAAGGCCTGTCTAAACTGTTTTCACTATTTTACACGCAGGACTTGTGAGGCCTTCAACAGGACTGAATGCTGACAATACTGTTAAATCTGTCAATCAACACTTGGATTGGCAAGGCAATACTTTTATGAATCTATGGACAGCCTAAAGCGGACATTTGTGTAAGCTATTTTTGACAGGGTATATACACATACATATTCAACACAGTCTCCCTCCACCCCACAACCCTGTAGGTCATCCATTAAAGAAGTTGCCTCTGTCCTCTGAGGTGTCCATCTACATGCTAAAGGTTTACACACCTTTAGCATAATGCTGCTGCTTAGCGTGCCGCGATGTACTGTATGGTCTGTGGGCTCCGCATAGTTCAATTTCCAGTTTGTTCCGCTGATTTCACGATTGTCGGCACAACGTGCTGAAACGGCAGGCGTGCTTATCGAGCCTTTGTGTGTGCCAGCGCGGCTGGCAAGAAATGGGATTTGGGGGAAATGGAGGGGGGGGGGGGTCGCAGAGAGGTAAGGGCAGCTGTTTGTTGGGGCAGTCATCTCTTACCACACGGAGACACTCCCTATAGCCTGCATTGTAGGCTATAACTTTGTAGAGACACAGTTTAGATTAGCTTTACACTTATTTACATCTGTCTGGCAGCTGTACCTCTCAACACGCTTAAACTGACCAGTCAGGCATGAGGATGTGATGTGTTGGATAGCCTTTCTCTCACGATGATTCCTCAGGTTTGTGTGTGTGTGTGTGTGTGTGTGTGTGTGAGACCTTTAGCTCTGATTGGGGGGAAAAAACCTGCCTTTGATTGGGAGGGGCCTTCCAGCAGCCCAACCTTGACCACGTGTTAACCCCTGCGTTTGCCCCTTCACTCAGCCCCCCCATTCCTCCCCCAAGTGAGGAATCACAGAGGAGCAGGCAGCACATTAAGCTACCTCTATGAAGCACAGTCGATACCTGATCTGATTAGGCCTCCGCGCCTGCATTTTACTACAAGTCCTAAAAGCAAACAGATAAAGAGCCCCTGTGCTAAGGCTAGCCAATAGCCATCCATTTCTGAGCCTATCGGCTCTCGCGCTCAGACATAATGCATGGCAGTGGAATGAGCGTGATTCTTCCGCACACAGACTCCCCCGTCTGGATTCAGCATTCCAGACCAGAACGGGCAGCTTAATAATCCTGGTGGTCCCAGGGTTTTCCCCTGCATCAGCAGCCTACAAGCAAGGCTGGGAAATGGCGGCGGGGAGGGGGGAGAGACCCAGGAACGTGGAGGAATAAGGGGGAGAGGAGGAAGGCGTCTTTCAGCCGAGGTATCAGAAATGTGCGGTTTTATTGATGCCAGCGTAAGCACATTTCTATTGAAATCAATAGAATGGCTCTCAATGGCTGTTTTGGGCTTATAACAAGAGAACAGTATCTAGGCACACTAATGGAGCAAAGAAAGAACCAGAAAGAACTGTGAGGGAGGAGGGGGCCACATGACCAACACATGACCAATTTTGAATCAGTGTTGGAGCAGGGAAAGATCTAAAACATGCAGGGTGCCGCCCTCCAGGACCGGAGTTGAATAGCCCTGCACAATACCATCCACAGCTGCAAGCCGCTGCAATGCAATTGAGTGTATTGTTATTTAATATTTAATGGCTAACCTTGCTCTATAACAAACAGGTCAGATGACATGACAATATGTTTTTAGTTTTTTTTTTGTTGTGACTGGAGTACTAGTTTTTCTGGGAAACATTCCATTTGGTTGTTTAATTTTGATCCTGTGTGCAACATTATACATGTTACACAGCCCAGAGACACACACTCTCTAAATGAGTGTGTGTGTGTGTGTGTGTGTAAACAACTGTTGGAAATGCCAGCAAGAGCTGACTTAGCCGTAGGCCCTGCGCCATCGAAATGTCATGCTACACAAGGAAACGCACGCAGACACACACACACACACACACACACACACACACACACTGTATAATAACACCGTGCAAGATGCAGACACATTCATCATGGCGGCTGTCATTAAATACAGACCTCATTATACTTAGAGCATGTGATGTATGATGAATATGTGGAAGGGGTGTGGACAGTCTCCCACTAACCCCTCCACCCATTTTATCACTCTCTCCCAAAACACAGGAGTCTGAGTAAAAAATGCAAAATGAGTGAAACATGTTGCATAAGGAAGCCAGTGGAGGGTTGTTGGATTTTGTAATTAATTTGGGATTAAGGGAGGCACATCCAAGGTGTCCTGGCTTCTACACTCCGTCCCTGCCAAGTAAGTTGTCCTTGCAACCCCCCCCCCCACTGCAGGCAGGCGACCACTGCAACCGGCCCGCTTCACGTTGATATCCAGAGTAATCTACATGAATTATGCTCTGTTTGATTGTGATTGTGTGTATGGTGTTGTCATGTTTTTGCGTGCGCTCGCATGTTTCTTCTCAGGTCACGGTGTGTACGTCTGTGCACGTGTCATGGGTGTCGCTGTGGCATTTGTGTACGTGTGCGTTACTTTGGTGCGTATTTGAGAAAGGTATGTGTTGTGTTTGTTAAATGGCTGGTTCTGTGTGTGTGTATTTTGTAATCATGTGTGTGTGTTTGGTGATTGTGTGTGCACTGGCCTATAGGTGCGAGGCTGCTGACTAAGTGCCCTGGCACTGGGTCGCTTGTCTACTGTAACTCATGTTTTATTTATTCCTTTGGAGACTGACAGGGGGCAGTATTCCTCTGAGGCTGGGGTGAGCACAGAGGGTCAGCACAATCTCTTTCTCTCGCTCCAGCTCTCTAACTATCTCATTCTGGCTATTTAACTTCTCGAGCACACACACACACACACACGCACATGCACACGCACACACACACACACACGCGCGCAAGCACAAACACACACACACACACACACACACACACACACACTCGTTTAGTACTATCAAGGACCTCTCCCATCTTTGCTATTCCTTCGCAGTCTTGTTTTGCCTCGTGGACAAATCCATCAGCAGATTTCAACACTTCCAGAACTCACAAGATGGAGTCCTGGTATCCCATTACTCACTACACACATTTGAGTGATTTGAAAAGGTGACGTGTGATAGCGGCCATTTAAAATATTGTAGTTCTAGTAAAAGGATAATAACTGATAGTTTCCCCTTTTCAACCCAGACCTTAAAATGTTTTCAACCAATGATGGGAGATCACATGACCAAGTAAGTCACAATAGGGTGGCTGAAGAAGGGCTTCTATCTCCAATACTGACCAAATGGCAGTGTTCGAACATGCATTCTCCTGGCTTCAAAATGTCCCTTCAGGCCTACACAGACCTAAGGGTTCCTATAGTTCATGCAATGGACTGGAATTAATCACAGAATCCGTCAGTGCTGATAAATCTAAACTCAAAGCACTCTTACTTACAGACTGGCCTTTGGTCGACCTGTTGCATTTGACTCAGTATTATTGGCTGTTTTTATACTTTGCTATACATTTATTTTTCACTTCGTTTATTTTAGCCATTGGTTGCTATCTTTTTTTTGTTTGATTGTTTTTTTTTTCTTCAGCATTTTCTTTGTACTGTTGCTCTAATGAATTATCGTGTCCTTGGGTGTGTTAGAGTATAACACTGCGGTTTTCTTCTCAGAAGTAATCTGAGTAGTATCAAAAAAGATATTAATTACTATAATTTGATATAAAAAAATTTAAATTATTTGATTTTTTTTTCGCTTTAATAAGTCCGACTCACATATCATTTTATGCGTAATGATGCGTATGTTAAAATGCAGTGATTTATTTTAGTGGTATTGTAAAAGATAAAAAGATATCTCTAAAAATGTGAATTAAACATTGTTAGCTAAAAACAATTTTTTTCTTTCGCTTTAATATGTTCGAGTCGCATATCATTTTATGTGAAATAGTGCGCTGGTTAAAATGGTGTAATTTATTTTATTGGTATCGTAAAAGATAAAAAGTTATTTATGATTGCGATATGTAGTGGTCTTTGACAAGTCAAAAGGTGTGGGGGGAGCGATTCCCCGGAGGGGGGAGGTGAATGCAGCTG
>JAODTR010006614.1:10152-31609 GCA_025399935.1 Amblyopsis rosae | reverse complement strand
GCTCCAGACAACACAGCCCTCAGGTTCATGGGGGCACCCAAACCTCTCCACCACGATAAGGTGATGGTTCCCGGAGATATAAACATATCCTATTCAAGCAATTAAACTGTGTTTCAGGATTTCTATTTTTTTAATATACGTGTTTTATAAAAGCAGCACAGTACTAAAGATCATGAGTTAATAGTACACAGTCAACACACACCCTGTTGTAAAGCATAGCATGCATAGCATCACACACAGCCACAAACCAAAGCCTATTTAACTTGTCTTGCTTTGGGCTTGATCATGCAAATAAAATATGATTTGTCTGTCTCTCGATGGACACATCCCAAGTGGCCCCTTTTAGAAAAATGTCGTCTGCTGCTCTATGGTACAAGAAACATCTGTTATAGGATGTTGGGGTGGGGGGGATGAATCGCTCTAAAACATTAAGGGACATATTTTAATGATTTAAGCACACAGTCTAAAGTGCAAGGCACTAATTGTATTCAGGGCATGTCCAAATACATGTTTGCTATTTTAACGGCAGATAAATGGTCAGTGCGCCGGGCACATGGTTCAAAAGGGTTGGACTTACTCTCTTCATTATTCATGTGTGTTTTGGGCGTAACATGCGATAAACCAATCCAAGTTTCATCTCCCATTCCCTTTAAAAATCCAGGCGCGCTTGCATCATAGGTAGATTGATATTATACCGCCAGGTTTGTGAAAACGCTGGAGCAGACCATCTCGGCAATAGCAAGATTCCTAGAATATAATAATAATGCATTTTATTTGGGACGCCTTTCTTAACACTCAAGGACATCTTTCATTGCAAATACAAATATATAAAACAGTTGGCTGAAATATACATACTATAGTAATAAAACCGAAGCTCGCAAGATCAGGACTCATAAGGCTAGTAGACCTAGTACATTTTTAAACTTTTAGCCAGCGTTTAACCAATCGCTGTTGCTACAACTGTTTTGATCGCCTCATCTACAGTGGCTCTACCGCCATTTCGAAACATGCTAAACCAACGTCATCTCACTTACCCACCCCAATTGGTCCGCCAGCAGGGGGGGCTATAAATAAACACTAACGCGAACAGGGTCTCTGGACTCCAAGAACAATAATTAGGCGAAGCCAGGATAATACAGGCATAAGGGGGGGGAAAAGGGGAAAACTTTCTGGGGCCCAACTGCTAGAGCAGCTATAAAATATAGCCTAGCCTAGCCTAGCTAACAACTCTAAACACATTTGAATGTATATTAAACTACACACAATTAATAATTATAAACAACAACAAAAAACTTTGCATTTGTTTATTATGTTAAAAAAAACCTTCTCCTGCAAATGTCAAGATTTCCTTGATATGCCAGGACCTGCACATACATTTAGATGCATGAAAAGAGAGAAGTAAAAGAAGGAGCTGAAAAAGACATTTAGACCATCAAAATGTAATGGCCAAATTTTTTCAGTCAGCAGAACGC
Organism: Amblyopsis rosae; assembly: GCA_025399935.1. Taxonomy (NCBI): domain Eukaryota; kingdom Metazoa; phylum Chordata; class Actinopteri; order Percopsiformes; family Amblyopsidae; genus Amblyopsis; species Amblyopsis rosae. Next base: position 30,137 of record JAODTR010006614.1, on the reverse strand, counting down.
TGTTTCCAGGCAGAGGCAATAGGCAATAGGCTAACGTTATAGCTAAAGTTATAGCTAACGTTATAGCTAACATTATACCTAATGTTATAGCTAACGTTACAGCTAACGTTATACCTAATGTTATAGCTAACGTTATAGCTAACGTTATAGCTAACGTTATACCTAATGTTATAGCTAACGTTATAGCTAATGTTATAGCTAACGTTATAGCTAATGTTATACCTAATGTTATAGCTAACGTTATAGCTAATGTTATACCTAATGTTATAGCCAACGTTACAACTAACGTTACAACTAACGTTATAGATAATGTTATCAGCGTCAGTAAATTACCACCTGTGAGAAAGAGGATGTAGCGAAGATGTTCCACATGTAACCCAGCCCAGACGCCAAGATTTCTCTGAGTTTACATGATGTAGGCTATATGATATGCGAATAAAGCTTGTGAAGGGGCCCTTGGATACTGGAACTGTTCAGGGGCCCAGACATTTTTGTGGACGGGCCTGCACACATAATATATAATGATGCACAGCCAATGCCGTGCAACCATATATAATGAGAAATAGAGTAGAAGTCTTAAGCCCAGGACACGCTGCAAGTGATCCACTCGTCGCACATCACTTTGTAAATGAAAATTGGTCGCTTGTTTACATTCCAGGCTTTGGTTGCCTAGGTATCCCTCTTGTATCTTTCCCACCCAAAATGTTTCAGTCAACGATATCCTTAGCTCCCATTGGTAGTTGCCTCAATCGCGTCGCCTGAAGTTTACATTTGTTTAACTCGGTACCCGCCCACTTGGCGTCACGGACAGTTACTGAATGTCGCCCGTCATCGCTTCAAGTCGCTGAATCACATTGACTTTCAATTGTCTCTCGTCGCTGCTAGTCACCGGGGCTTTATAGTCAGCTCTGCCTCCAGTGTGCAACGGGATCTATACAGAAAAGACAGAAGCTGCCCTGTCCAAACCCTTATCTTGCATATTTTTGCACGTGGCATTACAAAATGTCACTTTTTGCTCACAAGATTAAAAAGTGCATCAACATAAACAATCGCTCATTGATCGTAATCGAGGTAAAAGTTTGAAATAATCGTGATACTGATTTGAAGCCGTATCGCCCAGCCCAACACGACCAAGCTTCCACAGACGTGCGTGCTAACTAATAATGGCTGCTGACACCTGCTCCCTCCACCCATGTCTCACAAGTGTGTGGGAGGACAGGGGGTGTTGTGGTGTGGGGAGCTGCGGGCGGGCGGGCGGGCGGGTGAGCAGTCACCAGAGAGAGAACTAGCGGGAGGAATTCTCTGCTGAGGTAATATCCACATTGACAGACTGAGCATTTCACTGGCAGTCAAATGGGAGCTGGAGTTAATAAAAATCTATATAAATTGTCAACTGAAGATTTATTGATGCTCTTCGAAAAAAAAAAACTAAAAGACTGACTGAACTGCACTGAGGTCGAATTGACAGTTTTGACCAACCATTAATATCCCTAATATCTCTATATGTGGAACTAGCCTGCACTCATATTCATGAAGTGTGTGTGAGTGAACTTGGAAAATGTGGAAGGGATAGAGAAAGCAATAAAAAGAAAACGTGGATCCCTTCACTAAATCAGGCTACAGCACAGAAAGAAATCGCTATTTCTTTTTATTATTTATTGTCTCAGTCGAATGGCAGCAAACTTGGGTACTTCATTTCGCTCATCTGATTGTAATGTACACAAGACAACTATTGGGAAGTGCATTTGCGTGATGAGATTCACGTTCTTAGATTTAGATGGTTTAGAGTGTACTTTAATTAAACTGGAAGACATGATAAATGTGTCTTCAATATATTATTACAATTATACGTCATTTAGATTTGATCCAAAGTGACTTGACAATCAGTTGCAAGTGCAGTGGGTAGGTGCTGTTTTTCAGACATTCAAGGTCATGAATTTAAAGAGTTTAATGCACAGATTAGCATTTTCTCTTCTAGAAAAGTGAAAAACAGAATAGAAACAACACAAAGATGTTTCATGCAGATATTACTCAATATTCCTTAGGTGTTTCCGTCAGCTAGATCCTTGGCCTGGGCCACAGACACTAATTATGTCCAGATTGCTAATGGAAACACTTAATCAGAAGAAAACAAAGCTAGTTTTCCTTAAGACACAAGGCAATGTGGAAAATACTTCTCGAGTCTGCACTCATATCTTTCAAAATGTAAAGCATTGCTCTCACCCCACACCCCCACACACACACGTGCCAAAAAACACACAAATGCCACACACCGGACACATCTGTACTCCTACAGAAACTACCTATAGAGAACAACACATTAAATGATTAGTTCTTGCTAAATGCGCAATAGTTTTGATAAGGTTACTTTCTGAATAATAATAAAAACAGGAACACTGCTTTCCCTATCAGTACATAGACGCACACACATTCAGAACTGTGTATTATTCATCCAAAACACATACCTCACTTCACAACAAGAGAGGAATAGGGTTGGGTACCGAAACCCAGTGCCAATATGGCACCGGTTCCTATATGATCGTTATCTACCGATTTAAATCACAAATTTCAGTGCCTCATTTCGGTGCCACTTAGACTAAAGCTACATCATACATTATAGTTTAAAAACAGGGGTTAAAAACGAAAATAATGTGTGTTTTAGCTCCGTATCATTATCTGAAACTTACACATGTCGCGTGGCAGGTACACTGGGCAGGTATATTGGGCATGCGCGTCTTGTCAGAACATTTAATTAATACTAAGGAGGAGAAAAATAAGACCAGATATGTCTTTTCTTTGACTGGACCACTGGAACCTTTACTGAAAGGAACCATTGAGTGTAGGGCAGTCATGGCGATTTATATATTTTCCCTTTGGTGCTCCAAAATGGATGTAAGAAGATCATCACTCATCGCACATTATGACATGAGGTAGGCTACCATTAGCTATGTTAAACATGCTTAAAATGCCTAAAGCAAAAGGTTCAAAACAGACACACCTTTCTAATTATAGCGTGTTTACCTGTAATGTATTCCGGTGTGCCAGCATGTTTGCGCCGCAAAAGACGTTCACTCGTACCTTATATTATTTTAATCTAGGCTAGAGACTAGCTACTGAATAAGATGTCACGGTAAACTACCTACAGATGACGCACGTCTGTGCGGTTGTCCATTCTATTAAGTGCCAGAGGAAGATGTCAAGTTACTCGACATTCACAATCTGTTTGCATAGACCAACTATTGTTCATCTGAAGGCTAAATTAATCTCAAAAGACAAAGTTCCATGGTTTATTGTTATCAATAAATTCTGTTAAACGGAAGTTGCCTTGTAAAAGTTTAAACATGACCAATGCCAGCGCTGGAGGCTAATGGACAGTCAACAAATAACTATGATGAGTGACGACTGCTGGCGACTTATTCAGTCAACAACTTACTGTGAATCATAATAATTAGAATAATAATGAACAGCAATGAACAAATGAAGAACCTGTTCATGCACCGTTTAGGAACCGGAACAGTGTTAAAAGTATCGATTTGAAACCGGAATCGTAAAAAACCCAAACGATACCCAACCATACAGAGGAATATTTATTCAGTAGCGAACAAAAACAATAAATTATTTAGATTTTATTATCATTTAAAAAGCAAGCAGAAAGTAATCAATCTGTGACACCCCACACTGTGAAGCAATAACTCAATTAGGTTATTTATAGGCTACATTTACAAAAAAAAAGGTTTTGCTCATGTTCTCCAATCAAACACAGTCAAACAGCAGCAATTGTCTCCATAACATCTCTCATGCTGTCAGTGTTGAGCAATGTTCCCAGTACAGAATGCTCAGAACAAATTATTTAATAATTTCTCTGGAGTGGAAAGCTCTCTGAGCAGTTTATATACCCCATAAACAAGTTCAACAGTTTTGGCATCTGTCTCAGCAAAGCCCAGGGTACTACATGTAATTGTCACCATGTTACTACGATTACAACTACCACAGACAAAGAGGTGCAATAATGGCCTCTTACAGTATGTGTGTTGTTGCTACACATGCAGTATGTTTAGTTGCACAGACATAAACCTATAGTCAAGTCAGTTTATTTATAAAGCACATTTAAAAACAGCAAATGCTGACCAAAGTGCTGTACACACAATTAATAAATAAAAAAAAAACAATAAAACACAATACACAACAAAAAAGACAGTGTCCCAGAACTTACTCAAATGCTAAAGAGTACAAGTGTGTCTTTAGAAGAGACTTAAATGTCTCAATGGTGGAAGATGATCTAATAGAAAATGGAAGTCTCGATTTTAGTCTCGAGAAGTCGATCGAACTCGACTATCTAGAGGAAGTAAAAGTCGTAACAAGGTTCTATAGGAATTACGACTCGCTAGAGCGACTGGCAGAATACAGTAACTAACTGAACTCGATCTCGGGCCACGTGTAGTCGAGGAGATAATCGTGTAGCTCATTCGCTCCATGCTTTCTCCCTAGGGCTTAAAGGCAGGGTCCGTAATTCTCTTGCTAATGTCGAGCTGATATCAAAACAATAACCCTCCGCAGCGACGCCTCGCAGATCGAAACGCATTGTGAAGCAAAGCGTAGTGCTACGGCTTCGTTGTTGTGTTCACCACTTTGTTTGTGTTCCTGTTTACGGCACCAGGGCTGTGTGGAAGTATCAGAGCATTGTTTCAACACGCACAGAGAATGGTAAGCTAGCGAAATGCGAGGATGTTTGGTGCATTTTACAAAACTAACTTTACGATGTGTTCTTAAGTACGGCACGGTGTGAAAATTATTATACACAGTATTAATGCTAAATTTTGTTTACCTACCATCACATATTGCATCTTTACCATCCTGGAGGGGTGGATTCCTCCCTCTGTGGTCCCTTCTTAAGGTTTCTTCCCTTCTTTTTTATTCCCATGGAGTTTTTAATGAATGTTTTTCCTTGCCCGGGGGGAGGAGCAGGTTAAGGGGGTGTTGTTTGTTTCCATGTGAAATGTAGGCTGCACAACCCTTTGAGACTGCAATGTGATTAAGGGCTATATAAATAAAATGGACTTGACTTGACAAAAGTGTATTAGCTTACAATTAGCTTGCAATTAGCTGACTATACCTTTAAACTGGCAAGCAACGTGCGGAGCATACAGGACATATAAAGCAGCAGGCAGGCACACTGAATATTTACCTACGCTAATGCAATGGCACTGCGGTCCCGGTCTAAATCTCCACAACAAGCACTGCCTCAGGAGTGGTCACTAGCACAACATACAGTGTATCAACAGGGATACCAAGATGCAAATCAACACTCTTCCTTGAGACTTTCCACAGTCATTGTGATTATCATAACTACAGCTGTGCATAAGCAACCAGCTCGGCAACCTCGGTGGAAATGTTCCGCCTTTGTCATCAGTTCCCCCGCTCTCTTTTCCTGGAGAAAGTGATTCTGAGGCACATCCTGGCAGGACAGTACACTAAAGACCCCCCCCCCCTCCCCATTCCACCTCCTCCTGCTCTTCCTCCAATGGATGTTTCTCATTCTTGCCAGCACACCAAATTCCCCCGGCTCCCTCTGCTTAACACATCTGTGTGAAAATATAAATCAAAATTTTTCCCTCCTATCACAAGCATCTCTCTCTTTCCCTCTCTCTCTTTCCCTCTCTCTCTAGCCTTCCCTCAGAATGGAAATACAAGCTGATCCTACTGGCAAAATGGACTGAGCCACACCAGAAGGCCTAAAATCCCTGCAAATGTGGTGTGTGATTTTCACCCTATTTTCACTACGGCGTGAATATGAAACCTAATATAGGTTAAAGTGTCACGGAGGGTGAATCTTTCACTGACCGCTGGAAGCATGACAGGTGGGTGGGTGGGTGTGTGTGTGTGTGTGTGCGTGCGTGCATGTGATTTGTTCTCATAATTCGAACTTCATCAAAATCGTACATACAGCACTGATCTGCACAAGCACCTGGTATGGTGTGTGCGTGTGTGCGTGCGCTTGCGTGCGTGCGTGCGTGCGTACGTGTCTGCAGTCACATTCTCAGATAAAACAGGATCGCGCCCCGGCATCGTCATTTAATGCATCAGTGAAGCTTATCATCTGCTCCTTTTGCACACAATGTATGGAGGGATTTCTGCTATCACACCCACCCACGAAGGACTGGGAATGTCTTCAGGCCACCGTGAACATATGATTTACTGCTGCTGTGACCTGCATGTTGACTTGTAAAGGTGTTAGTTACTTACAACTCTATTAAAACAGTTTTTTCACATATTTGATTAACTATTATAACTGTTTTTTCAAATAGCTGATTAATGCAGTTTCAACTCTATTATAAGTTTTTTTTCACATAGCTGATTAATGTTTGTTTTTTTCATGGCATCACGTACACTACATTTTAAATAATACAATTTTACTGATCATGTTGCATATTCTGCACTAATACTGTGAAGCACTCAGTGGTCTGTGTTGCTATACTGTTACACACTTACCCTTTGAGGTTTCATTAAAAAGCTATAGCGAATCTATACTCGTTTTTAGTTTTCCTTTAACTCTTTTTCTAGAGAAACTTTGAGGAGATGCATATATAGTTGTAGACCCGTGGCTGTGATTTTTCTACAGTTTCAATAATGGCCAGAACGAGATGGAGATTGTGTCGTGTTACTGCCACCCAAATGCACCCGTCTCCTTTCTGATTCCAGGCACGTACAATAGTCCATTTATTTGTATCAACGTAAAGAGAAAAGCTAATATGTTGAATGTACTTTGTAAATGGAGCCAAGATATTCTGGATAGATATCAAGATAATAATACAATACTATACTACTGTAGCACTTAATCATGATAAGAGGTGTGCTGCAGGTGAAAAGTGGGCCATTCAGTAACATTAACATTCAAATTCAATACACTTCCTCACAGTCCGCAAGCTGCTCATTCTGTATTTGCACATAAAATTGATCTGGTGTTCCTACACAGTCCTAACCTGACATGCCAGAGGAATTGTAGTCACAAGTCCATCCGGTGAGCCGTACATTGAAACTGTTTCTGAATGGTTGTACTTTAAAAAAAATACTTGGCAGTTGATTGGATGAACCATCTGGTTGTTTTTGCTGTCGGCACCATGGTCGGCACACCAAAACCACGCCTGTATAGCTATAAACACAACGCTGATTGGAAAGTTCAGTTGCTACTCGGACACATTCAAAATGATTCCGAGGCTTTCCAGACTGATTCTTACGGCAAAATTAAACTGAAGCTAACGCAGGCTAATACAGTCCTGGCTCTCTAATGTGAACACAAAGTGGTGCGAACCACACCACATAACACTATCCCAGCATCGGAAATGCACGTTCAGTGTGGGGGGCGTGTGTGTGTGCATTTGATTTTGATGTATACAGTGGATAGGTGGAGTTCAAATGTCAACAATATTTCTGTAACATTGCAATCGCAGACCCCTTCTTTAATGGATGTGATATTTTGAAGCTCCAAACCAGGAAAATTTCCAGTGTTCCAGTAGCCAAGGAATGTTTTCCTGGAGCTCGCGAAGCTTAACTGCCTTGGAACAAATGGGCTGAAAGGGAATATGGCATTTACATCAATACAGCATTTACAGCAATCTTGTCTAGTCCTAATTGAGATTAGCATGTCTGAGATATTAAACAAAGATATAAAATACTTAATCCCCAAATATTAAAAGTCTTTACCAAGAATAGGCCAACAATGATGAGTCCTGTTTAAACGTTTTTCTTGAGGTTTTTATGTATTTAACAAGAGGTGAGAACTCTCCAGGGACAGCGGAGAACAAGTGGCCCTGACTGCGATCACAGCTGTCAGGGCATAGCGTTGAACCTCGCGTTTATCTTCGTGCCTGACGTTAAAATGAAAAACACTCGTGAAAAGTGGCTTGCTATTTACCAACAAAAAACCGCCTGAGCTCTTATCTCTTTAATTAAAACTGGGGTGTGTATTCCATTGGCAGTACCGTAGTTGTGTTTCCCGCCACACTATTGGTGTTCTCGGGGCAAACCTTTTATTCCCTTCCGACGGGTTTCCAATTGTGTTCTATTGATCAAACTAAAAGGTTATATAAAATATTTTAATCATCAATAAAAACAACGATGTTCCATGTAACGATATAGTGGAGTAAAACATCACACTCCATCTTTGTGTGTTGTAATCAGAGATCCTCTGTTTTCAAAGCCGGGCCAGCCACATAGTAGTATGCATGTGTGTTTCTGTGTGCGTGCGTGCACACAAAGCATTTGGTTTTATCTAAGATGCTGGTACTCTAATACAGGGCTATTCAACTCCGATCCTGGAGGGCCGCGCCCTGCGTGTTTTAGATCTCTCCCTGCGCCGACACACCTGATTCAAGTTTGTTAGAAGCCTGATAACGACCCGTTCATTTGAACCAGCCAGGCAAAGCCTATAGCGTCTTCTCTGCATCCATGGTGTGTATTGGACTGGACTGGAAACCATTCACCAACCAACACCATGTCAATGGCATCATACTGTAATGGTTGAACAGTTGCAAGGCAGGTGTCGTTTTGTGGAGACTGATGGTACTGCACCCGGAAGAACTGGCTTGTAATAAACATGTGTTCTGTGTGTCCATTTACTGTATAGGTCTATGGGATTGGGACATTGTGAAGCTTCTTAGGAAGTACTGTCTTTGTTTACTACAGGCCAACTGTACTTATTTGGGGGTGGTCGTCTGACCATGCTGTAGAATGTTTCTGGCATGCATAGAGCTTCAATTTGATGTTGCCTCACGTTTATTAACATACCGGGAAAGTGTGAATATATGCGCGCCGCCAACTCAAACTGTGACATTAAGATGTCTACGTAATATGTCAAACAGCTGAAGTTTGAATTAGAGGTGATGTGAAGCGTGTCAGTCTCGATAAGGCAATGACGACTCTCTCTTCCTCTCCCTCTCTCTCCCTCCTGGGTGTGTGGATGCCGTGATAGCATTCAAGAGAAAGCTCACTTTTGCTTCCATAACCCTTGCTTGTTCAGAGGGACAGATGATCAAAATATACAGATTGACAAATAATGTATTCAACTGAACGCATTCAGTCAAGTCATCTGCCAGCATTACTGCTTTCGTATTCATCTTTCATTCTTTGATCTCTGAACACAGAAAGGGAAAGTGGCTCTTTCACACTGTTCCATTTATTAATCCATAGATTTGTTTTACTGAACATCAAGTAAACTAAATTAACAGCAAACAATACTGACTTTGAGTCACCCCTCAGACGATACGATACAACAACACATTGAATGTGAGGAGACATCAAATCAACACAATTACACAGTGAATGCTATGAGACTTGTAAAGAAATGGACTCCTAAGATACATCTTTATTCTTTATGCCCATTACATCACCCTCTGCTGTATCCCTTACAGCACATCCAGTGGCGTGGCATGGAGAATATTATTGAGGAAGCAAAGTGATACAAATAATCTACGTACCGGGGGACGATTGGCGGGTAAGGGGGGGCTGGGTGAACAGCAGAGGGCGGGGGGATAAGATGGACAAGGGGCAGGACTTCGCCGGGGGAGGGGCTTACCTTCCAGCTGGCAGTCCAGGGAGATGTCAGAGGGCTGCTGAAGCACAGCGGACCTGCGGTAGACCACGTGGACCCTTCCCCGGTCCTCCTGTTCCTGGGTGCCGCGCTCCAGCGGCTCAATGAAGTACTCGTCGGAGTCGGTCCGAATCATCCCGGCCTGCATAGACACAGCGCAAGCTAACGTAAGATAAGGTAACATTTCTGAGAAATGCAATAATATATTGGTCTACGTGGACGCAGAATATAAGCTAACGTAAGATAAGGTAACATTGCTGAGACATGCAATAATATATTGGTCTACGTGGACGCAGAATATAAAATAACGTAAAATAAGGTAACATTGTTACACAGTGGTGTTATTGAACTTTACCGTCTGATATTTTATTTTTTTATATTGGACCTGTGCATTCCTCACCAAGGCCTTGGCATTGTGAACAAAGGCCTGCAGATATATCAGTGAGCTTGCTGACTGACAGCTATTGGCATGTTCCGTTCTATTGGACGGTCTAAGGCACATGCACATGCTAAGGCACAACATTTTAGAGGTCACACACGAGTAAACGCAATGCATAGTATACACTATCATGGATTACAATAATCTAATATACTGTAACAGAGCAGAAATTACAGTTTGTTTTGTTTGTTGTTTTTAAATAGATGACATATGATCACAATGACTGTTAATAGAATGATAGCGTTGTTATTATTAGAGAGAGCTCAGTGGCTGAATCCTCAATGCAAATATCTTCTAGTCTAATCTTCTAATAATGTTCAGACGATCTACTGTACACATACTTTAGACTGCATACATCCCAAGATGCGCTTTAGTTCATCATGGTAAACTGACACAACGTATGATAAACTTTACTGCAGTGATGAGTAAATCCACTTTAATAAAAATATATTATATTAAGCCTCGTTAAGTAATTAAGTGGTATTGTTGTATTGGTGTCTGGCCTAAGCAATACGCATTAGACACATTCATATAGCCAGAGAGAACACACACACACAAGCCTTTTGGAAATGTAGCACATGCTAATAAGAATGTAGCTAAGCCTCTTTGCATTGTTTAATTTCTTGTCTCGTATCCTTTAGCAGAGGTTATAAATATTCAAGGGACATTTGAATGATATGCTCAATTGAGTAATGCAATACTCATAACACTTGAGCACTCGACATATGTAAACACTGCAGACGGGAGAAACAGATGGGGTGAAACAGAGGAAATTGAGAAGTAAAACCAATCATTTTGTATGTGCCTAGCAGTGGCCACTTATTGTTTTTTGTTTTTGTCGACAAATATGATTTATGTGCATGCGCGTGTACACATCCAAATATTGTAATGCACATTTTGGAATGTGTAATCTAAAATGAAAATGTTTTTAAACAAACAACTTATTACAATGTTATGTGTAGAGAATATTATAAAGCTGACTTATTTCTACGCCTATGTATCACTTTCGCTGCGTATGCAGTAACTATGCACCTCCAGAGAAAACGGGGAGCTGTAAATTCAATAGAAATGATTGACTGCCCAGTGATGTGAAAAGACAACCATGCCGGTGTGATAGTGAATCAAATAGTTTTTGTTTTTTTTGTCTCAACAAATCTATAAATGTAGTGAGCTACAGAACACATCCCAGAATGAAGAGTGTGTGAGATAGGAACCTGAGCGACCGTCTACTCTCTACTAAGGACAATTCACGCTCACATGATGATGAAAAGACGTACAGCTTCAGAATATGAAAGCATGAATACTGAGCAGGAGATGAATGCGGCTGTGGTCATTTCTATTCTGTGCATGGCATCCTTCTCAAAGAAACCAGAACTGCATGTTCAGCAGAATGCTTTGATGATGCCGTAAGTCTTCATAAACTGCAACTTGATGTTGAACTTCGAGTTCACATATTGTCATATCCTCAGGGCTTCCCCAAACCCTGACGATCACTAAATTAAATAATAATTTGTATTGCAGACTAAAAATTTAATTTAATTTAACTTTGGAGTTGACTTAGGATCCTTTACATGAAGATTAGGGCATTAGACTGATGCCATATTCTTAAAAACAAAACATAATTCACGTTTAAAAAATAGATGATCCAGCATTCGTATACTGGAAGCAGATCAGAACTGCCATCCACTGCATCTTTAAAAAAAAAACACAAAAAAAAGTCTCTGCTTTACACAATTATATTGTTGTAACAGCAGAACCATGCAACGAAACCACATTTTAGAGATAGTGTTAGAATTAGAATTAGACCACCATGTCTCCCTCCACTTGTCCATACTTCTGCAATCCTCCTGTGTTAAGAAAGGACAGGTCTGTGGCCATTTTCCAGGTATTTATAGTGGCCCATGCTGTCAATGCATCCCCCTCCCTGTGAGTGCGTTTGCTAAAGCCAACTCTAAAATCAATCTATGTTTCGAGCACTAGGCTAGCTCTGGCTTCTTGTCGTCGTTAGCCTGCCAAGACTAAACTGGCTGTGAATTACAATTTTTGAGGTGTCACTCACATAAAATAAACTAACTGGCAATAAAAAAATTAATGAAAAGGTAGACACTGTCAGAGTCCAGACAGACAGACAGAACTTTTTCCTGGATGAAATGGCTGGAGAAATGCCTGGAATTTTTCACAAGGCATATACCAACCTTGTCTGTGTTTTGATCACCTGCGAGAAACACTTCTTCTTCTTGGGAAGCAATGCTAATATAAGATATGCTTATATTATGGGTCTCCAAGGGATACTTGCACTACAGGAACAATGAGATGGCGATCTACGACTTAACCACTTCTAGATACCAGCGGCACCTCTGGTATTAAACCAACCCAACCCCAGAAACCCTCGTCTTTACAGCACACTGGCTCTATATCGCGCCCACGCATCCTACAAAGTAAATGTAGAAGCTTGTTTTTATTTATATATTTGTTTTTAACAAATATCTACAGTAATAAAAAGCAAAGGGGTGATGATTCTAGTCTATTATTTCATACGACGGCGGTGGTTATATGTTGTCAACTCCCAAGATATTATCATAGAAACAAAAGCCTTATGCGTTGCTTTTATCTTTTAATGAAGCCCCGGGATGAAGCTCTACTCATGAGCACTGGGTACAAAACTCTATGACCTCTATGACACATGACCTAATTTGGTCTGAAATAAAAGACAGAAATTGTGTAATCTATACTTTGATTGTGAGACTTTTAATAGATTACGGTGCAAGGCAATTAGGTGGCACATTGGATGAAAATCTAATACAGGCAAATGGATAATTGGATGAAAGTTATTTATTTTGCAAAACCATCTTAGAAAAATAACTGACAAAATCTCTATACAAAAAGCTAGATATACTAAAAGAACATAGTTTTAGCCCATGCAATCAAGTAAACACACACACACAAACAAATATTTAAGTTGATTTACTAAACTTCTTTGCAACGTTCTGCTGGTATAATTTAGCAATTTAGCTTGTGTACAATTATTGTATTTAGCTTTATTAAAGAGCAAAATTCCCCTACTCTCAGCATTTTCAGCTAGTTTGGAAATGCTACTTGGAGAGTAGAGTCAAACTTGCCCAGAGGGGCAATTTGAATAAAATAAACCCATAATAGGTCCATATAATAAATACAATAAATACATACAGTATACATAGAATATGCACACATAAACAAGTATACAGTTAGCACCACTTTTACGGTTCTAGAAGCATTGCTGTAACCGTATTACTGTAACAAGATAGAGAAGCACACCTTTAGCAGGAGGATAAGTGATTACTGCATGACTGCACACACAGGTTTGCGTGAGCCAACTTAGATTAATATGCATCCTGCGAAGAAGCTGTTCCTTTAGCTGTCCTACGTGATCATTTTGTGTACTGTATGTGTGAGGGAATACCTGCCAGTGCTGTTTAACAGGAAGGCGTAGCCGCAGCAGCAGCTGTTTTAGCCAGAGGACAACTTCAGCATAAGGCATTGCCACCTATCCGGCTTTGCAGATGTTGAAGCTGATGTGCAGACGAGTGTGTAAGTTACAGTATACATCATGCAATATATGCAGGGGCCAATGAAGGAGCAACTGAAATCTTACTGGTTAAAAAGTTGGCATAAACAATCCTGGGAAAACACTGTAGATATTTGAACTCATCAAAGCAAATGCACCTCTCCCTTCAATGCCATAGGGTGCTCCCTCAGAAGCCCCTCCCCCTTCAATGCCATAGGGTGCTCCATCACAAGCCCCACCCCCATCAATGCCATTGGGTGCTTACTCAGAAGCCCCACCCCCTTCAATGCCATAGGGTGCTCCCACAGAAGCCCCGCCCCCTTCAATGACAGGGTGCTCCCACAGAAGCTCCGCCCCCTTCAATGCCATGGGGTGCTGCCTCAGAAGCTCCGCCCCCACACATTGGACACACATTTGCCAAGGCTGAGATACCGTTGCGCGGTGGTGCGGTCTGCACCACTGTGTTTGTGCCCCCATCCACAGAGCCATGGCCGCGTGGACACACAGAACGGACAGCTAGTGGGCCGCGAGGAGATAAAATAAAGGTTGGACTAGAAATATCTTACCCCACGTTTAAACCGTGGCTAATGCTGCCCTGCTATTCTGGACGCCAAAGCAAGTGTTCAGACATGCTCCTCTGCGTGGGACCATGACTGGGTATCAGCCTTGGTCCACATTGCGTTGTTTAAATGCACACTTTAATATTGTTTTCTGTGATGTTCCACATGGCTTTCTTATACAGCTATATCACATTATGAGACTAATGTCACGTGGAGTAAAATTTTACGTCTGGCTTTTTAGTACGATGACAAGGCCCACTGGGCCATTCAATAGACGCACGCAGCGTGTTCCAGTACAGTAGTCTCGCAGAGCCAGCCTGTACTTTTAAGACCCGCCTACTTGACAGGAGATGGTCTGTTGATTGGCGTGCACCACGACCAACTACAGTACAGAACTAATTGACCAAATGGCATGGTAAACTTACACTGCAGGATTTCTACAACGTGAATGTGACTGTTTGCAGATCTTCGACATCTGTTTTTAAATAACTATGCTGAATTAAAGAAACAGGCATAAACAATAGACAGAAATTCATTAAAGCATTGCATCGTGCCGGAATTACGTACAGAGCATCTTGAGTGACAATGCTTTCAGCTAATGTACTGTAAAGTTCTATGATATTTAAACGGATGCATATATACATATACACCGCAATGACGTTCACTCGCCTCTTCTGCACTGTAAATTGATCAAGGTCTGAGGAAATGTAAGGAAGTTAACTGTACAGTAGGTATTTGGGTAGAATTGGTTTTAACACAATCTTTCACAATTTGAGCCTCAATATCCTTTCAAAATAAAACAGAGTAAATGTGTTGGCAGTGTTCATCTCACTGAAAATAATAAATTACATGATTTATTTTTATGAATCTGTCCTGTAAATGGACCAGCAACAAATGACTATGATGAACAGCAAGCGATGGCAGGGAAAATCTGAATATGACAAAAAACAGGACCAACCAGTCAGGTTTAAGGAAAAATGATAATCAGACTTGGCCAAGAAAATGCAATTGGTGCATCCCTACTAGAATATGAAATACAAATTATTTATCTCAATTCTCTCACCAGTATCTAGTGTAAATATGGCCAAACATCCCAAAAGACCAATTGTTTGGACAATATAAGCCTCATGAACAACAATGTAAAACACCTAATTTATCCCTGAAGACACCAATCTTATTGTCGTCTAGTCTGAACATTAATCAGCCTACGTAAACCAACTGGAAGGTGTGATTTTTGTCCACAGTATTCTAAATATACCATAATAAAGACTAGGAGATCAGCAAGCTAAGAGATAAGATAGCTCATATTATTATGGTACAGTTGTTTTCACATGCCGCATTATATCAAAGATTCATAGCTTTGAAAAAATAATAATTTGGCATGGTCACACAAGATGCACACATGCTCTAACAGCATTTTCACCAAATACTTATCTCCTCACATTCTGCTATGTTACCGTTGTCTGTGTGTGCTGAATAAATAATCTTGTACTTCCACATAGCCCTGGCTCAGTAAATAGGAATATAAACAAAGTGGCAAACACCGCTCACAACAACGCCGCTTGGCTTTGCAATTCGTTTCAATGCGTGGGGCGGTGTTTTAGAGCATGACTAGCCGTGTCTTTACGGACACTGAAGGCGGCGACGCGCGTCAAGAGACGGCAGAGCTTTAGAACTACTTCTTTTTAACGGGGCAACGCCCACTGGCGGCGTCTGACGCGCGTCGACGCCAAGGTTTGGTTCCATTTCTTGGGCGTGAAGCCACGAACATGCATTGAATATCTGCAGGTTTCTGAGCTCCTCCGTCAATTTGACTTTACTTTTCGAAGGTTGCATTCCTTGACACACTGCCGAACGACGCCACCAGTGGGCGGCGGCCTTAACTCCACCCCCAGCTCTGAGCCTGACTGCACAATTTTGAAAAATGATGAAAAGTAGTCAAGGAGCTGAGGGAAGGGCGCCCATTAACATCATAGTTACCATTTAAGTCATGATGCATGACGTCCTTGGTGTAATTTTGGTGTAACAGATGGTGTGTAGAGCAATTTTCAACCAATACAATGCAGATTTGTATACAAATTGGAACTGTGTGAATATTATCACTATAGCATTGATGTGGCTCATCAACTAAGTAAGTTTATATCTAAAAAAACAAACAAATTTTAGGGTATAGTTATTCTTTAACCAAGTGCAAAGTGACTCTTGACTAAATTCTCCACCTCTCCCCATATGGTTTTTATTAGGTAAAGCAATGTTTCAGAAGATGCAAAGTGTCCTAAAGATGCCTTCAGAAGATAAAAAATGTGCTCTTCAGTCAAGGTACAGTACAGTGGTGCATAGTGTTGTTGCAGAGGCAACTCGCATTTAAAAAACATGCATGTGAGTTCTTTTCAAAAGAAGGCCCTGGCGATTGCCATTCAGATCGGGGTTAGGTGAAGAAACCTAGTCCTAATCCTGCTGTAGGTCTGTCAAGAAGAGTTTGAACACATGAGTTTTTCTTCCATTCTGTACATCCCCTGCTTGCATGTGTAGCTTCTGGCTACATCACATGAAGCTGTTCCCATTGGTTGTGTTTTGAAAGGTCAAAGTTCGACCTTTGAGTAATTATAACATTGAGCACTGCGCTCCGTGGAAATTTCAAGCAGTGCGCCACAGCAAGCGTAACCTGACGCAGCAGATGGTTTTGTTACACAGAACCATCTGGGAATACGTCCACTGAAACGGTAAAGAACAGGACAAGCACTTACTTGGCAGCTGACTGGATGAACCGTTAATGGCCTTAACGTTACACCTAAACGCCCGAAGCTGCCACATGATTGAGTGGTAAGAGACGCTGTGGTTCGAACTTAACCGCAACACTTTCAAGGTGTCCAGAGTCCAGACTGATCCTCACAGCCAAACCAAAGCTCGCAAGATCAAGTTTGTCTCATGAGGACAAAAATAATACAACGATCTTTAAAAGTGTCAAAAGTATTTATAGGAACCATTAATGAATTCAGTTGTTCCATAACTCTCAACACTATACAGAATGCCAAATATGAAGCAGGCTTTGCGATTGCTGCATTTCACTCCTTTCTGCCCCATAATAAGAGAACCTTAATTCATCAGGCCAGCTGAAGTTAAACAGGCCGTTGGAGGAAATCCACTGGGATGTCCTTGCCGATTCCCATGCATTAAGATAAGTGGAAGCGGATCTACTCTTGAATAGCATGTTCAATTTCATCCTGCAGATGTTGAGCTTGATTGCAATGTGGAGACTAGGAGCGATGCTCCTGTAAGCATATTGTCTGGAGAAACCTACAGGTGTTTTTGTGAGGAATAAAAGGAAATCCCCCTCAAGTGAATAATTACAGTTTTTTATCATGTACTGTCTTGTTTGTAATGCCCAGTCCATTATTCCTTTTTTTTTGTATTATTGTTGATTTATTTATTTTAATTTGACCATTTCATCTTTTTTTCTTTTCTACAACTGTAAAGCACTATGAGCTGCAACCTTTTATTAAAAGTACTATATAAATACAGTTTATTATGATTACGATTATCATTATTATTATTATTATTATTATTATTATTATTACTCTGCAGCGCAATTCCTGGATTATTTTGGCCTACAATCTGTATGATTGTAGCATGCGCCTGGTCGACGTTGCGACCACAACATATAGGTGGCCAAAATTACACAGCATAACTTTAATCAAGCAACCTAAGGTCACACAGCAACTAAAGCGTAACCACAACGTTAAAGGTGGAGCCAGCAATTTTAAGATAAAACAATTTCCTCCTGATCCACAAGCTGCCTGACACGTGTGAGCAGTGAAAATAATAATCTGGTGTTTCTACACAGCCCTGCCTCTCTAAATGAGAACACTATTTAGATACATGTACAGTATTGTACCATTAATAGCATGTAGTGTATGGGTATAGTGTACAGCACATGTATGTATGTACTGTACGTACAAGTACATCTTGTGCTCGAGTGTTGGTGTCTACATATGTATACTTTCTATAGTATTAGTGAGTGGAATTTTTTTTTTCTTTTTTATGTGTATTTTGTGTATTTGACTTTACACCTGCCCAGGAACTACAGTACAGTTGAAAATGAACCTGTATGGCAAAACTTGCAGTTTTACAGAAATGTTTATGAATGTGTGCTGTCCCTGCAAACAAAATAAAGAAATAAAGAAAGAAACACACAAAAAACAAGGGTCTGATGCCAGTATCACCAGCCTTGGCAAAAACATGATCAATTTGAGGGACAGCGTCTGTGGGAGCGGTGAAGGGGGTTTTGGACGAGCTCAAATATCAAAAATCTTTCTCTAGCGTCGCTGACTACACCTTTAAGTTCATCATGTGTTTGTTTTTTTTCTTTGTGTGAATCTCTCCTATCAGAGGGAGGTGCCAGGAACCAAGGTTCATTAAGCCAGGCCATATACTGCCATTCCTCCAGCGTATCACGTTAGTGCTTGTTAGCTCACTCCAACAATATATTTTATTTTGTTTTTGTTGTTTTTTTGCTCAGGAATTGGATTTCTGTGAGGTCACCGGCTGACATGCCCTATTTGTGTTCAGCTACAACACGTTAGCCATTATTTCTTTGGCGTAGTTCGGCACCAACAGTTGGCTGTCAGTAGTCCATGAATAGAAGATCTATTCTACAAACTTTATGTCTGCTGCCTTAGACCTCTCTTGTCCATGAGCTGTTTTTGCTGGCCAGAGAGGTTTTTTTTCTCTCTGTCTACGTTTTCTGGGGTTGTGCCGGACAACTGCAGATACACAGAGAACATTGCTGAGTGAAGAGAAATTCAGCAATGATCCAACACAATAATATTTTACAAACGTTATCTTACCACATTCTCAAAGGCACTGTTAAAAAATGTTCCTTTCTCACAGTAAAAATGTATCCATTCTCGAGTATCTCAAGCTTTAAAAGTCATCCATTACCTTGTCTTTCCCCCCACACACACACACACACACACACACACACACAGATTAAAGACGTTTTAACGTGTGATTTAACCAGGGATGATAGCATTTACCAGTTTTCAAGAATAGAGGGGTGGTGTTATGGTCAAAACCTTCTGTAACAGTGTGTCATTTTTATATCATAGCAATATCATCGTAACGATGTCACAATGTAGCAGGGGACGTTCTGATAGAAAGATGTTTATAGATAAACTTAAGTAATGTATTTTTTACGTAATGCAGGGAATTTGAGCAGGTAGAGTTATCTTCCATTTTCCAAGTAGTCTCTGTTTTTGTAATGTATTTAGACTAGCAGCCGAGAATACGTGTAATAGGCATTGTGCCTGCCAAATATTGAAATAAAAAAATACAAAATTAATATTTCTGTTTTACTAGTGTTGTTGGATATAACTGTGCTTGTTTATTCCTTAATCCATTGTGGAAGCGAAAATGTGTTATTTGTTTGTATATTGAAACAACTGGTTCACAGAATCCAGAGCTCCTTCTGTTAGTAACATGATGGCTTACTGCAGGTAACTCATGCTTGGGCAAATATGTATGTACTGCATGTATGCTCTCTCTCTCTCTCTCTCTCTCTCTCTCTCTCTCTCTCTCTCTCTCTCTCTCTCTCTCTCACACACTCAACGCCTCTGATTGTAGAAGCAGAATATCATGGCCTGTTGCACTCCGACAGTATCCAAGCTATTTGAGCGGCACCATCCAGAACTGGCAAGCACAGCTGGCAGGAGCGGCCAAATCAACAGATAGTACACTGGCGTGAAAAAGCAGCAGAGCAATTCTATTTCAAAACAAATTTAGCCGCAATTAAATAACCACGTTGATGTTGAAATGCTCCACAGAACTGAGGGGGGGGGGGGGGGGGGGGGGGGGGGG
>JAODTR010006614.1:0-10142 GCA_025399935.1 Amblyopsis rosae | reverse complement strand
CCCCCCCCCCCCCCCCCCCCCCCCCCTTTTGACCAGATCCACACAGGCTCTGGGAAGGACTTGACAACTGTCCGGTGTCTTGCTGTTAACCAAACAGAGGCAAGTTAAGCGGAGCAGACAATAGCAGTGTCCAACACAGGCCCAGCTTACAAGTACCCAAATAGAAGCCTCAAAACAGGATCAAAACTCCTGTGTTCCATCAGTTTAATATCCAACATCAGCCCGGGCCAGGCAGACAGCCCTCCTCTGCCAAAAAAAACATATGGGATTCAGCTAAAGGGCTCCAGTTTTTCAAAACAGTCTCTTTCAGTCTAAACTTCTTAAGGAGGTCGGTATAAATGTGAGAGGGGGGGGCAAAAAAAAAAAAGGAAAATGAAAGTTGAGGGTAGCGCAACTTCGAGAAAAAAAAAACCATGATTTCAGCCAGGACACTACCGCCTTTCAACCTGTGTGTTGTTCAAAGGTGTGTTTGCCTTCAAAAATGTGTGCAAACCTTCGTCATCAGTACCTGCCATTTTCATCCCCAGTCTTTAAAGGGACTCTATGGAAGAGAGGGGGGGCGGGGTGGTTGGTGGGACGGGTGGAGGAATGCATATTTAATTCATAGTCTCTAGTCATGTGCTATAAAGGGTAGAGGGCATGCGTGTTTAATTCCAGTCACATACCAAACCAGGTGAATCCACTAATTAGTGTGGAACCTCTGTGGAGGGACCTGAGATAAATTAGGGAAATCAAAATTTGTGTAGAATCATAATTTCTTCACTGTAAGTCTCTCTGTTATAGTTAATTTCTGGAAAGTAAGAAAGACAAAAAAAATCTTCTCACAGCAGATGATTTTAACGGATAAAGAAAGTTCTAGACCGCGTGGGAGGTACAATTTGTCTTCATCCTCGTCTTTTTGTGTAGCTCATCTAAACAGGGATAACATTTACCTAATGCTTTCAGAAGGTGGTAAGCAGTCTGCATTTGGCTTAAAATAAACCCCCCACGCCGGTGTGAATGGCTCCCAGTGTCTGGATCGACAACAAAAATGTGGGCACCTCTTAAGTTTATATAGGTCATGATTAAAAATGCTGAAGCACATAAATATCAATAAAAACAGCCGCCGGTACACTGAACTATCCCCTTCACGCGTTGCTGAGGAGAAAAACTTGGAAGAAATAGCTTGGCTTCGCATAGCCCTGTGTGCCATCTTGCCCGCACCTCAAACCATATATCCAAACAGTTCTGGGGTCAAACCCTCTGCAACAGGCAAGGCTCGCCTCGACTGTGCCAACAAGAAACATTAAGAACTATTAGTGAATACAACGCTTGTGCCTGACTGCAGTTCACTGCAATGAGGAACTGGCTCGCCTTCTGTTTCCTAATCAAAAGGGACATTTTCTGAGCTTTTCTCCCCCCTCTCTCCTCAGTAGCTCCACATATGCCAGGAGCTGTACATGTCCAGAGTGCTCCTTTCCCTCGCAGGGCAGACGTTTAGGCCGCTGAGCGAAACATTTACATATCTAATGCGTTTGCTTCGTCACGTTACGCTAATCTCAGCATTCTACGGTAGCACGTGTTTTCTTCTGAAGCCGGTCTTGCCGACGACAAACCTTGGCGACAAGGGAATAGCTGTCAGTCAAACTGACAGTTTGATATCCGGAGGAGGCTTGCTTTGAATCACCGCCGAGCATGACAAAGGTGCCACTGGAGGAATAGTAACCCACAAGGGTAATGTTTACATTTACAAGTCACACCTCGTGCCCTTAGTAACACCTGTGCACAATAACGCACACACACACACACTGATTAAATGTTCACCAAGTGTAGCCGTGACACTTGTGAGGCGAATGTCAAAATCAACATTTGAGCATCCAGTCAGGGTTGTAGAGCCATGACTGGATGCAGTACCAAATGTCACCTGCAGAAGTGAGGACCAAAAGGCCCCGATATACGAGAATATGTTGGTTGGATACTATATTCAATATAATAAGTACAGCTAAAATATTATCATATGGCAGAGGAGAAGCCACTTATGCTACCGTACCGGTAGACGCCTGAGATTTATATATGCCAGAGATGGAATGCTCTCAAATAAATTTCACAACCTACAGTACTCAGATAATAGCAGATAATAATTGTGCCTTTACGAGACTTCATTCAATATAGTAGCGATATGCCTTATAATATAATCTGGCGTCTTCCTCTGCTGTCAACACATTGACAGCACACGGATGACGGTATACATCGATCGATGAAGTTTACATCCTTTGCACACTACTTTTCGAGCGCCTCGTGAAGCTTTTCAAGTGCACTATTTGGTGAATGAAAAATTCAGACACTATAACCACAACACTACAAAATGGCTGATTCACTATATAGTGAACATTTCGAACACAGCCCACCTTCATGATGCATTTCCAATGTGTGGGGCGGAGCTTCTTAGGGAGCAACCTATGGCGTGGAAGGGAGAGGTGTTTTTGTTTTATTAGAGTTTAAATATCAATATGTTTCTCCAGAATTACTGACATTACTGACTAGACCTTTAATGGAGGGTGAATATTTACTACAGAAAATGAGAAAGAAAAAAAGTAATTTTCTGAAAATTAAGTGTGATGGCTACTGTACTCCAAAGCTGAGCATGCAGCGGGGAATAGCAAACATTTAATGAGAACATGTTATGTGAGCAGAGTGGCAAGCTGGTTTTGGGTGTCTAACGTTTTTCCACCATAAAATACAGGAAAATTGAGTTCAACAGGGTGAGAGTGGAAAGAAAAAAATCCTTGTGTATTAACACTGTAGATTTGTTGACGTTGTCATACTATTACTTGCAGTCTTGGCTTTAAATGAAATGAAAATGAAATAAAAAAGAAAATTCCATCGTTTTCCATTTGTTAGCAGTCAGGCACAGTATATTCGTAAGACGTGTTAGTTGTTAGAATGAGATTTCAGCCTTGTTTTGCATTTTGGCCGTTGTGATGGGTGTTAGCTTATGAGCATATGTAGTTTAAAATGTCCCATTAAATCCTATTATATGTCAGATGTCAAGAAGATATGATGTGTGCACAGTAAGTCATGTATTTGAAACTATGTGCATGTGCTCTTTGCCGTGCATGGTGGTAGACAACCCATAATATTGATTTTCTATGAGGCAAAGTATAATTCTGAAACGTGTGAGTTACTGGAGGTACAGTACTAACTTAAGACATTGCTTTTCTTAAAGGTATAGTCAGTCATTCTGGAGAAAAGTGACATTTGATATTTGAACTAAAAACAAAAGCACCTCTCCCTTCGCGCCCTCAGAAGCTCCGCCCCCACACACATTGGAAACACAATGCAAGGCTCGGATAGTGTTGTGTGGTGCAGTCTGCACCATTTTGTTTGTGTAGAAACACCAGATTATTTCTTTCTTCAGACAAGAAAAACCTTATTAATCCTGGAAAAAAGGGGTGGGATTTTATTAATTTAGCACCATTTGGGTTTAAGATGTACCTAGGTAAGTCTTCCTATGCACTCTGTCAGAGAGGGAGAGTGCTAAGCCAGTGATCGTGGGTGGGTGGGGGGTCAGGGAGCCACTGACAGATATACAATAAGCGGGTGGGAGGAAGTGCAGAAAGGGATAAAGAAGAAGAATAAAACAAGATTTCGCTGTGATACAGAATACGCCCACTGCTAATGTCTAGAGGTCAGTCGCATTCCTGCAACAATATTCTTCCTGTTGCGGGTTGATATGCTGAGAAGTGTTTAGTCAGTGTGAAGCAGGACTGATATGGCCAGCCACCTCGGGGAGTACGGTATGTTTGCTTCCTCTCTTGCCGGCTGTGCAACGCATTCACTGTCCTCGCGAACTTACGGGGCTTCTTCTACAAAAGGTTTTTTTGTAAGGGGGCGGAAGCCGCATCCTTTTCAAACGTGAGACAAAACGCAGGGAAAACATTTTGTTTTAGAAGTTTCAGAGGCGCAGCAGCATGGATGCCAACTAGGGGACTCGTTATCTCAATGTCACGCTGTGCAATATCATATCGAGAATGTTGCAGGAAGTGCAGTATTCAGAGTTGAGGCAATAACAGCTCATTCAACGCAATTAAACAAACGTTATTACATAAAGATTATATAAAGGTGCCACGTAAGCTAATGAAGTAGTTGCCTTCTTGACCCAGCGGGGTCAGGAATTTAAGGATTTGAAATCACGTTGCTAACGATATGAAAAGGAGACATCTTTTTATATACAGGTCAGGGGTCAGGAAAAGCTTCAAACCACTAGAGTCAGAATAGTGTAAGGATCTGGCTGTGGGACACCCAGCCAAAACAGTTTGACTTCAACCTCTGGCAGAGAATCCATGTTTAAAAATAAACAAGGCTTAAATCCTATCTGTAAATTACAGGACTTTGCCATGTGTAATTTTTTTCCCCAGGACAATGCGGCCCCCACAGCAATTCCAAAGCCATCGCAAAAGTAAACACGAAGCCGGTGTATAGCGGCGAGGAGCTATTGTCCTGCTGTCAGAGAAACAGGAGAAAGAGGGGGGGGAAAAAAAAACGACAAAAAATAAAAAAGCAGTAAGACTGTGGCGGTTTGCCCACAGCAGCTGCTCTGAAGCGCGGGCCAAGCGAGCGTCTGCAGACGCAGGCCGTCGCATTTAATACAGGGTCCCCCTGATGTGCCTGCTCCACGCTGACTGGATCTGGACATGCAGCTCAATGAAGGAGAAGCCAAGATCATATCAGAATGCCCACTGGGCAGGGCCATTTTTGGATGCCACAGTGGGCTGCTTTCTCTGTGGCAGCAGGGCTTCCATTCATGCGCAACACTACACTAAGCCATGCATTCAACTCCACGGTGACTGCTGTTTTGAAGGATACGTCTCATTACGGGGGGGGGGGGCCTTGTGGGAAAAAAACGGGAGCAGCCATTGGACGGCCCCTAAGCCGTTTGGGAATGCTGTGACCCTGACCCAAACATTGGCTTGAAAGGGGGGCGTAAACAGAGACACAATCTGTCAGCTTTATCAGGAAACGCTTTTCCCCGGTTTAGCCAGAATTTGTGCGTGCGTGCGATGTGAACGCCGTCTCCCACAGATGCCAGCGGGTAAGCCCTCTGCTGCTTCACTTAAAAAGGTGGAGTCAGCGATTAGTACGCTAATACACCGACTGTCAATTTCAGCAAATATTTCCTCCGGGTCTGCTAGCTGTCTGTTCTGTGTGTGCGCTGAAATGATAACCTGGTGTTTCTACACAGCCCTGCCCTCTGTAAATAGGAACACACACAAAGTGGTGCAGACCGCACCACACAACACTAATCCCAGCCTTGGCGGTGCGTGTCCAATTTGTGGGGCGGAGCTCCTGAGGTCGCACCCTATTGCGTTGAAGGGAGAGATGTTTTTGTTTTGATGGATATAAAATATATTTTTCCAACATGGCTGCCTTCACCTTTCCCCTCTGCTCTACTCCCGTGGAAGGAAGCCCAGCCTGGCTCCGCCCGCCATAGTGCTCTCAGATGGATGTTCGCTGAGATTACCGTCACAGCCACCCTGGATGGCGGACCAATCAGAGACCATGGGGGGTGACTAAGTGCGATGACATTGAAGCCAAGCATGTGTTTCTAAATGGTGGTAGAGTTAGATGAAGCAATACAAAGAGCTGTAGCAATGCTGATTGGTTAAAGGCTGCTCCAAGAGGTCTCCGCCCAGTAGGAGGCAAGGACTACGAACACTTCCCAATGGAGCGTGTCCAGACCATGTTCACCAGGTGCATTGTGGGTCTAGGTTACATCGCAAGCTGCAAGGGGGGCCAGCCTTCTGCTGTAAAGGGTTCCAGACAGTGGGCTGGCTGTAATTAAGGACCTGTAAAACACACGTACTCAGCGAGGGCTATGTGGCTACCGCCTGAGATCAAAGACCACCGGCCCTCCGGAACAGGATTTTTCGTCAGCAGCTCCGGGTTGTGCCAGTGTTTGATCTGTTGCACTGAAGTTTATGGCTTTCCCGTTATGACAGAAAACTAGCTTGTAAATAGACATTTAGCTTCCTGTATTCTAATGTTGGAATATTATTGGAGGAGATTATTGTGAGATTATAGCATACTGTAAAAGTTTACAGTATATCACAGTACAGCATAACGTAGCCCTACAAGGCCAATGGCAGTCATTTGATGGGTCTTCTGTGACCAACAGACACATATTACTGTACAGTAAAAGCACAACTCTCCTGCCCAACCGTGACCTTAAAAGGACAGATTTATAGCTGAAATTTGAGGTTTTGTGGACATTTTAAACCGGATTAGTGCTTCTTCTCCTGCTGGACAGGTCAACAATCTGTTATATGATAATCTACAAACCCAGAACAGGGTTATAAACAAGGATTTACTATAGCCTCTAAACAATAACAGTAGTATAAGAGTGAAATAAGATTAGGATTTGATATGATTTGAAATACTGTACATGTACTCACAGCACACCACTGACTTCCCTGAACTATTTACCTGCTGATGAATGCTGATAGTTATAGGTTATTACTATTTAATCTATAACAAAGAAAAATGTGCCTACTTCCACACCTTCAGTACAAAATATGGCTACACAATGAAACCTATATTAATTGAGAACACCATTTTGTAAAGTGTAAAAAGGGTTCATTTACTATAATTAAGTGTTTAGCTATGGTAAGTGCTAGAAACACTACTTTGTTTATAACACAAATAACTATTAAGAACTATACACTACACTGAATGCATCCTTTCTGGCTAAAATTTTGATTTGTTAAGAGCAATACATTCATCTACTACAGTATATGCCCTTGACACCACAGTATTCTGTCAAGGAAAATAATAACATAATATGAATATGCATTTTGAACGCCTTAGTGGTTTTTATACATTCGATGCATGTTAGAGATAGTCTGTCCGATACCAGCTGCAAACTAAACTTTAGTATTGTATCTGTACTGTACTGTACAGTACAGTATGTACTGTTGATGTGACTACAAGTTCTGCCTTGTATGCATTCAGCTACAGTACATTGTGCTAAAGGTTGATCCTTAATGAATTGAAACAGTGTAAACCACAAACCTAACTTTATGGTTCATTAAAATCTGAAAAACTTTTCAACAGCATTTTTTTTTGCCTACAAATTATAACAAAGCTTGTCTCCAGGTGGGATAGTTAATTTGAGGGATTCCTTTGTGTTGAGAGGCTGAAGATACAGTGGCACTGAGTAAAAGACAATGAACAGATTGTGTTACCTTGACCGGAATAAGTTTAACTTTAAGCCCAGTGGAACCGAATGTAGCAACTGATCTTGTTTTTGCAGCTAACCCCATAAAGTCAAGCCTCAAGAGTCTCTGTGACATAACATTTGTATGGTATACACCACATGTTTCTTGGCTCACAAAGAAACCACAAGTTAACCATGTAGCATTATAATGAAAGTCTTTGAAGGCCCTAGAATTCTAATAACAGTGCTGCTGGCCACGTAAACTGCCCTTACTGGCTGACAGAAGGCATTGTCAGCTAACCTACAACGTTTTTATACGGGCCCCTGTAATGCAAAGCACCTACTTACAGATGTATTCAATTAATTTTGGTATCATAAAGTGCAGAAACAGACAGTTTGTGCAAAAACGGTAAGATGCTTTTCAGACTTAATCTGACAGTTGCCGGCTGACTTGCAAAGTAATCTCTCCCCAACACCTCCACCTTCAAAAGTCATGTGGGTCAATAAAACACACTTTCCTGCGTGACTGCCACAGTGACCACGTGTCAAAGCTCTGCTACGTGTATGCATGTGCCACCACGCTGTCGCAGTTTAATGTGGAATGGATAAAGTCACACCCCTCCTTGGCCATTCCCTAAAAATCAATTGTGGTGGGCCTCTGTACGCAATCATCTCCCTGCGTCAGACCTTCTTGTGCACGCAAAGAGCCAACAGAGATGTTTTCTGTGTTCCGAGCCTTAAGATGGTGAGACCCGCAGGTCATTGAAATGTCATCGAGAGTGGTCAGTGATGACTGTGACCACCAAGACACTGTTAAATCAGGAGGCACCTCACTGACCTAAACCAAAAGCTTTTGGCCCAAAGACATCCTCCAATTACTGTTCCAAGTGTTTTATGAGGGGTTATAGGGAGAATAGGATGTCAGCCTTTTGTAGCACACAAAAGAAAACTCATGTTTTACGCTGGGAAGTAGCTGAAGGAAAAGAAAACGTTGGGTTTGTGGGAGCAACGGATACCCACTCACCCATGGCAAATCTTGGAACAAAAGCTATTTTGTCTGTCAACTTGAGGACTATCTAAAGAACAATGTGCTGTAAAAATGCCTGCCACTGACATTAAAAAAAAGAGGATAAACTCAGAGGTAAGGACATACACACTTCGGCTGATGCCACCTTTGTGGTGGAGAGGTGATGTGAAGGCAAAGTTTGGCATGTGGGCGGGCACCCCAGTGGGTTTCTTACGGCTGTGATGAAGAACTCACCAGACCGTCGCAGTTGTTAATGGCAACCGAGGCCCCCGGAATGTCTGTGATGTCACCGACGAAACTGCAGTCCATCTTTAGGAGTTCCCGGCGCAGTATCCTCTCATCGGTGCCGTCAGTCTCCGGCTGTGTCCGGTTGACCTCCGAACGGGCGTTCCCGCCGACATTCCTGCCAACGCTCCCGGAGTCCGGGACCTCGTCGCGCCACTCCACCACGGCTCCCGGAGCCACCAGCCGGCTGTTGGGGCGCAGGCGCAAGTGGAACTCCTTCCCGAAGGCGGTGACGTTGAAAAACAGCCCGTGGCCACCCTCGCCCAATGGGAGGGCCGCGTCGCGCTTGACACGCTGCTTGTGATTGGCCGAGAGAAGGTGTGATAGGTAGTGGCCATGTGAGTCGGTGCTGATGGGCGTGACCAGGCCATATTCCTTCAGCCTGCTCTTCAACAGGTCTGTAAGGAGAACACAGCAGTTACATTTACAGCAATGCAACACTTTGAAATACTTTGCATACTTGAACGTAGTCTACAGCCCATTCAGTGTTATATCACATCCATGCCTGGCTCGCGCGTGCATTTAGCTCCAGCCATGAATGCAGCAAGGTTAACCCCGCAGGGCTGCCATAGCATGTTCACAGTCAAGATCCTTATTCAACAGCCCATTAGTGGTTAACCTAATAATACAAGTTTATGTTCCTTGGAACAGGCTCCCGATTCAAAGGAAATTTCCACCCAGCTCCACAGTCAGTCAGCTGCCCATGCAAACCCGTGCGTTAGCAGGCGAAGGATACGTTTAGAGATGAATGGGGGGAGGGAAGGGGGGGGGGGGAACATGTACTTCAGCATGAAGAATATCGGCACCTTGTAATTTTGTCAGAGGTTTTGGCAGCAGTATGCATTCAACAGGTGTTATTGTTTAACACTGAAATGACACCTCTGAACGTAATGACATACTCTGTAGATGATAAGCGTGTGTGCATGTGTGTTTACCTATATGTGACATTTTCAACAGAAAGCAGTGTGCTTTTGACTCATCCCTGACATTAAAGCATCATTTTAATTACCAGTGGAATACATTGAACATTGGAGAATGGCCTCATCATCACCATCATCATTATGATGTTGTCAAGTTAAAGACAGTAGGTTATGCAAACCAGTCCCCCCCCCAACCTACCCCCACCCTATTCCAGCTGACAGTCTAATAATGACAATGACTCTCTGACTCGTGGGTCGAACAGAAATTAAGAACTTTCTGTCTCTCATCAGTTCAGAGTTTAGTGCTCATAAGGTTCCATTCTAAGTTTGAAAGGCTGATAAGTATGATATGTTTATATACAGTATATAGATCACATGTATAGTATATAGAATATAGAGTATATAGATAATACAGTACAGTATATAGAATATACAGTATATAGATAATACGTATAGATAATATGTATACATATATATATGGGTCATTCTGTGGAATCAGTGCCTTTTGTGTCCCCAGGACATAATCAGTAATAAAATAGCTATAACAAAACAAAAAAAATCTGTAATTTATAAATACATTACACATACATACATACACATATACATATATATATATATATATATATATATATATATATAAAACATCCATCCATCCATCTTCTCCCGCTTATCCGGAGTCGGGTCGCGGGGGCAGCAGCTTCAGCAAGGGACCCCAAAC
>JAODTR010006613.1:0-10702 GCA_025399935.1 Amblyopsis rosae | reverse complement strand
GGCGGTCAAACATCAAACTCCGCCAGACAATACATTACAATCACATAGCCTATAGCAGAACGAACTTGCTGTTATGACGGTCCTTTACAAACCTACTTTTTTCCGAGAGTAATAGCTACAGTGCCTTCCCCCTGGGCTTTGAAAGCACTCGGCGCTGCTTCCGCGCACGCAAACTAGCCTACGGCTCAGTATTCCTATGTGTTTTATTTTGTGTGTCTCTCTCTCTCTCTCTCTCTCTCTCTCTCTCTCTCTATATATATATATATATATATATACATACCTTCTATTTGAATCCTTCACATATACTCTTGCCTTAGTTTATGACTATTCAAATAAAACCACGGATGAAAGTCCATTTTCTTTCCAGGCGCTTGATCTGGCCCGCATGGTTTAATAGTAACAATTTTGCATTATTCATCTAATTCCCTTTACGCACGCACATCATGCGTCTGTCCACTATTAACCCCATCGGTGATTGTAGCCTATGGAACAGCCTATTTGTCCATGCCTGGCTTCTACCTAAACCGTTGGCCTTGCTGTTATGGGGAATTGCACGTGAAAACACACACACACACACACGCCTGTGAGGGGATTGCATAACGCAGTCAGTTTGTATGCAAACTTTGCACAGGCCTACCGACTTGGATACCCTACAATCCAAGCAAGCGCGACTTGGGCATTTGAAACGAATAGACGCAGTCGTTGTTTTAAGCAAAGGCCGCCGCCAGAATGACTCACTCAAAACGCAGTATTGATGTGGGCTGATATATTAAGATGAATAATTCATGTTTGCGTTTAAACTGGCAGTACTGTCAAAATGCTTTCGACTGTTAGCTTAGCTAGCTCAGTTCAGAAAATGGGGGATGTCTTTTAGGCTTTAAGCCAACATCGTGACACACTATGCCCTTAACATTTATGAAAATAGGCTACAGTATCCTCCTTGTCTATGTAACAATGGGCAATGATATAGCCTATCTTAGGGCTATAAAGACAGAATGAGTTTATTCTTACGTTGTGTTTGCGTCGTTCAGGACCACGATGATGTTAGCTCCATATCAAGAAGACGGTCTAGTATGATCCTTTACGCTCCAGAAAATAAAGCGTGACTTAACAGTTTACCAGACCAGTTTACATGGATATTTTACTCTTATCCACCCACCCTCTTGAAAACGTAGGCCTACAGTATCCAACGTATCGTAGTGGATTTATCGCGAACACACGGGCCTAAACGCTGGCACCATCCACGATGGAGAACAAGTGCAAATAAAAGTGAATATGTTGCGACTCTGCAACGCTATAAAAAAAATCACGTCACACTCTCTCCAAACACATAAAGTCGAACTACACCAGATAATATAGGCGTTTGCTCTTGGAAGGGGAATCCCGTCGTAGGGGGAATGAGTGCGTGTTTTGGCTAGGCTGTGGACTTTGCTGCTGATGAAATGGCAGCGACAGACAGCAGCAGCACCACATAGCCTGACTCATCCCGCATCAGTACCATTACCGCAATGCGCCGAGCAGATGCGCACAACATTACAATTGGGAACCCAAAAGTCTCTCTGCGGTAGACTGAACGTTTGCGACAGGCACTCGTATAAACAGCACGTATCTTTCGCAATTTATCAAGGAGTGTCTCATTAATATACATAATCTGTCACAGAATCTCATCTGTAACCAACGCAAACATAGTGACGCTGCGCGTTTACTACGCTCTTTATATTTGACCGTATCCTGCGCGTCGCACTGAGGGCGCGTTCGTTATGTCGTCTCCTCAATGCGCCCGCCGGGAGATGCAGTTTATTTTTGTAGTCCTAACAGTTTTCTCTCTGACGCCCTCTCTCCGCTCCGATGGATGAGATGGGATGGGTGAAAGACAGACAGACTTGTGTACAGACAGAGTGACAGGGGGCGTGGCTGTCCCACGGAAAGACTGTGAATGAGCAGATACTTTTAGGTTTCTCCCGCAGGCACAGATATAAGTTTGACACTTGGGAGACATGGCGACCCGGGACTCGTCGGGAGATGAGCGCACGATTCGACAATTTGCGCGGACGAAATAACAGCGGGCGTTTCGCTTTGCGAATATTCTGCAGCCAACTAATCTCTTTCGCCTTTCAGCTATAAAACATTTATATGAAAGAAGGCATATGGCCTATACGTGACTTGTTTCACATGGTCCCACTTTATTTAGGAAGTCCCAGGACACATGACAAGTTTCCCGAAAAACTGAAATGTCAGGCCTATGAAACGTTTAAGAAATGTTCGCCTTCATATAGGTCTCTGACTTCTGTCTTGTTTGTCAAGCGAGCGCGTCACTATAAGGTGACTATATACTTTTCGTGCAGGAAACCAACGGAGTAAAACTAACCCCGACTTTTTTGCATTTTGCTGTTTCATCCACACTCATACCCGGACGCCACAGACATGCAGCAGCCGCAACAGGAGCTCCTGCTGAAGGTTTTGGTTATTGGCGACCTGGGGGTGGGCAAGACATCCATTATTAAACGATACGTGCACCAGATCTTCTCCCAACACTACCGGGCCACGATCGGAGTCGACTTCGCCCTCAAAGTGCTCAATTGGGATCACAAGACGGTGATTCGCCTGCAGCTCTGGGACGTTGCCGGTGCGTAAAAAATAAAAAAAATAAAAACCCGGCGCGGCTCAAACCCGCCCCTCCTCCGCCAAATAACGACTGCATTTTTTGTTGTGTTATTTTAGTAAACAAACCGTTATTTGCAATTGTTTTTATCAAAATGTAATACGCGGTTGTACAATCATAATAACCAATACATTAACCAAAGCCATGATACTGGCCGAGTTTAATTATGTTTGCATACCTTGTGGCGCCCGCCCCCTGGCGACCTTCCGTGTCCCTCGTCCAGGCTACACGACTGCAGCATATGGTGCTATAACTGCACATGGCTGCGCGATAAGCGTCGTCGTTTAACATGCGGGAGATAGAATCCGTCTGTCAGCTGCATGCTGGAATGGACTTTAGACGGATGCTCTCCCTCTCTCTCTGGTCTCTCTTGTTCTCTCTCTCCCTCTCTCCCGCAATAAGCGTGAGAGAGGGAGAGAGAGAGATAAGGAGAGAGAACAAGTCGTTGTTTAGCCTGGCAGTTGATCCCGAGCTTATGAGACCAGGTCAGGTCAAGCAAGAGCTATAGTAAAACAACTATTTGCAATATTCAATACCTGTTCTCCAGATGTCACAACACCCGGGGGACACACTGTAATGCCATTCCTTAATTGTCTTGTGAAACACAATCTTTACTACAGAAAAACACGAGGAAATATTACCTTTACAACAGAAAAACAAGGAAATATCATAATTATCCTAAAATTTGATCTACCAGCAGATTACAAAATATAGTAGATCAGTTCATTTTCAAACTAAATCTATGTAGGTCCTCAAAAATGGACATGACATGCAAACATGTACAGGTCTGTAATTAATGTTTCATTATTTTTTTCAAGTAATACCCGATTACTGGCGACAAAATGGCAAGCTCAGGTATCTTATTGAGACATAAAGTAAATATTAGTTAGACTTTGATGTGTGTGAGAGAGAGAGAGCGAGAGAGAGAGAGAGAGAGAGAGAGAGAGAGTGAGAGAGAGAGAGAAGATGAAGGAAAGGAGGAGAGGAAAACTCAGAGGGATGAAAGGAGTAATATAAAAATATTTTTGACAGCGAGAAGGAGAATAAAGAAACAGAACTTTTTTTGGGATATTAGACTAGAATCAAATATTCTCTCCTGCTCTTTGTCAACACTTTAAGGCTATGTTTAAATATAACGTAAATAGACACAAGCTCGTCGTTTGAACTATTCACCTACTTACCTACAGTGTTACACGTTAACGTCAAGATAATACAGTATTTTAAGAGGAAAGAAGAAGAAGAGAAAGATAGTCGGGATTAATACCACAAATACGAAGGGAATACTGGCTGTGATAGCCAGCGATGGCTAATCCTCAAATAGCTTATGCTTCCCTGGTTTACCCTCCAAATGTCAAATAAGAAGGGAAAGTCTATTGAGGTATAGGGAAGCATGGTTTTAACAAGTCATACTGTAAGATTAGAAATATTGAAAATATTATTAAGAGGAGAGGATTTCTTGTCTTCGTACATTTTTGTCAAGTTTAGTAATTAAATTGTCAATCATGGATATGGTTATGGTAGGGCTGGACGATATGGCCAATATTTAGATTATAATATATTTATTCATTTCGGTCGATACAATATAACTCCGATATTGATTTGAACAATATGATGACTCAGAACAACTTCTAAGAATGCTCACAACGGATGTCTGTACTTACAAATGTCTGAAAAATTTAAATTAAACCTCTTCCTAAAAAATTCTATAATATTTTAGAAAAATAAAAGGTACAAAAAATGAAAACATTAAATGTGAAATTACCGTCAACTAAACAAAACTTTCAACCTGAAGGCAATACCAATGTCAGCCAATAGGTGTCAGCAGCGGTTCGAATGATCGGCGCTGTAATTCCGTGACTAAGAAAGTAGCCCGCGCGCAGAATGCCTGTCTGTGATAGCGGAGGAAGCCGACATTAATACGTAACATTAAACCTTTATCGTTGTAAACATTAGAGAGTTAATAAAATGGAATGGACTGCTTTTTTTTATATAGCGCTTTTATCCAAAGTGCTTTGCAGTATTTTGCCTCACATTCACCCATTCACACACCGATGGTGATTGCTGCCATGCAAGGTGCGACCATCCACCGGGTGCAGTTAGGGGGTTAGGGGGTTAAGCATCTTGCTCAAGGACGCTTACAGGGAGGTCAACACCGGGGTTCGAACCTGCGACTCAAACACCCAGAACACTCGACCATCCTGCCCTTAAACATATAATATATATAAAAATACTTTGTGTTACAATTCAAACGGGAAATAATTAAATTCTCGCCGTTGACTAACATACATATGTTTCCAAACTAAGGTCCCATTACACAGAAACGACTTCGGCTCTCTATATCGGAAATGTGTTTTATAATCATATCATCATTATTGAAAACATTTATATCATGACATATAGAATATTAATATTGAAGTATTGTCCATCCCTATGGTTAGGGCTAAGTTAAAGTAAGCAATGAAAACATGTATACATGCAAATTAATATCCTATCATAAAGGCCTCATGTCATTACAATTTACAACTGTCATTTTGGACCGACTTTTCCCCTCAAACTGAACAATACAACTTTGCACACAACTGGAATTTGATGATGTACACGTGTTATAACCCATGTTTCACAGCTTTTTTTATAAAATGATTTCATAGGTGCAGAATGTGTGCGTGCGCGTGTGTGCGTGCGCGTGTTTCTGTGTGTGTGTGTGTTTCTGTGTGTGTGTGTGTGTGTGTGTGTGCGTGCGCGGTGCGTGTGTTCCAGCCTGCCTCTCTCACTTTCTAGAAAATCACAGCTCTCTTCTCCCCCTCCTTCTGTTTCACGCCTCTCTCTCCCTCCACGGGGCGAGTGAGAGCAAGGACAGACTGACTGACAGACAGACAGACTGAGGGAGGAGGAACAATTGAGACATTGAGGGAGAAAGGGTTAAAAGACTTTATAACCTCTCCATCGCTGTGAGTGGATGTTTACTTATGACCTGTGCATGGGGTCAACACTGCACACACACACACACAGACACACACGCACACACACACACAGACACATACATGCACGCACACACCCCACACACACACACGCTCACAGAAACACACATGCACGCACACACACACACACACACACACACACAGACACATACATGCACACACACACACACACACACACACACACACAGACACATACATGCACGCACACACACACACAGACACATGCATGCATGCACGCACACACACTCACGCACACACACTCACAGCCTGCGACCATGTACGTGTACATGTTCTATGTGCGCTATGGGCAGGACCCATAATAAAGATGACCAATCAGACGTCTCTGTCAATACTCAGGCTCTCCTGCGTTGAGACAGATCGCAGTGTGTTATTGGCCTACCATATATCCAGTTACATTTCGGTATTATCAAAGTTGACCAGAAAGGTACTGTGTAAAACATGACCGGACTGCCCATCGGGAGAATCTGTAGATTGATGTAGACACCTAAATACTGTATATAACAGCATGGGGTCAGTCGGCCGTCTTGCTTTGATCACAGCCTTAATCGACAGTTTTACGGGAGCGATCCAAAATCCAAAAGTCTACATGTTTCAAAATACACGTATAACTTATGTTTTTATCTTTATTTGCTTGTTTAAGTGGTTCTAATGGCCCTTTTCCATCGCATACAGGCTCGGCACGGCACGGTTAGCCCAGCACGGTTGAACGTTGCATTTCCATGACAACAGGCTTCTTTCTGGAAGCCAGTCTATAACTGGTGATGCGGTAAGCTTGAGTCAATCATATTACTTTATTATTGCACTGTTCAAAAGTGGCAGGCAGTGATTTGTCAACATGGATTAGCACTTCCGGTTTATCGGACATGGATTAAATGTATTCTAGACTAATAACTTTTTTTTAAAGTATATCTTTTAATTTTTCTTTTAGAGGCGGAATGTGTCTGGGAAATAATCACAGGCGAAATACATTGCATGTCATGTATTGGCGTAATACAGATTTGCTTGAAAAAAATGTTTTTCTATGCCTGAGTGGGTTCCTGATTGTTCTGTCTCATCACGTTTACATTCAATGTATTTCAATCCCCATCGATCTTGGAAAAAAAGGAGACAAACAGTAGCCTATTTAAATGCAGGGTCAGTCATTCTTGCTAATGTCGAGCTCAAATCAAAACAGTATCGCTCACCGGTCCTCCGCGGCGCCGACTCACACACAGAAACGCATTGTTGAGCAAAGCAAAGTGTTACGGCTTTGTTAATATGAGCAGTGTTCATCACTTTGTTTGTGTTGCTATATACGGAGTAAGTAACCTGACATGCCAGAGGAAGTGATGTCACAAGTCCATCTGGGAAGCTGTACATTGAAACTGTGAATGGCTGCACTTGGCAGTTGATTGGATGAACCACACCTGAACCAGACTCCTATAGCTAGAAACACGACGCTGATTAGAAAGTTCAGTTGCTACTCGGACACATTCAAAATGATTCCGAGGCTTTCCAGACTGATTCTCACGGCGAAGTTAAACTGAAGCTCGCTAGATCATAATGGTCTCGTGAGGCTAATGTAGAAGATATTTGTTGAATTTGATAAAAAGCGTTAATAGCTTACAATTTAGCTTGCAATAGCTGACTTTACCGTTGAGAAGAAACACTGACAATAGCATATATATTGTTCAGTGTGTCAAACAACGGACCGTTTTTCTGTCTACCCGCTAGGACTATTATTTAGTTGCTTTTTATTAATTTTCTCTCGGCACTGCATGAATGGAATGATGACGTTGAAGCCCATGTCGTCACAGCGGACCAGATGGAGGCGGGCCCGGCCCACTCCAGAGCAAGCCCATCTCAGTACGACTCGGTGCAGTTAAACTAGATAACAAAGGAAACAGGGTTATGAGAGCTGCCTGATATGTCACAATCACCTATTTTTGCCAAACTATTCTCAATATTGCTTTGGATCACATCGTGCAGCCCTAACACACACACACGCACACACACACACACCCACACACGCACGCACACACACACACACACACACACACACGTACGCACGCACACACACGCACACGCATGCACACACACACGCACACACACTCACCCTGACAGCTCTGTAAGATTGGCTCTGTTGGCTGGTTTATGATAGTCATGCACACACACACATGCACACACGCACGCACACACATACATACACACACATGCACACACACACACACACATGCACACACACACACACACAAAGCAGGAAATGTGCAAACTGCAGAGGCATCATTTGCATCAAGAATGGAACGGAAGTGAAACAAAGGATTTCTCGTGTTATGACTTCACACACACACACACACACATACACAGTGCTTTCCATGTGCTTTGACTAGACACACCGAGGCCAGAGGACTTCTGCCAGGGGAAACAGGAACGCTACTGGAGAGGTCGCCAAGGCAACGCTCATATCCCATAATGCTATTCAAATTCAAATTCTAACACTGTTATCTCATCATGGCCTGTAGTGTACACACACACACATTTAAAAGAGAGAGAGAGAGAGAGAGAGAGAGAGAGAGAGAGAGAGAGTAGTGTTTCTCATACATGTCCAGAGGAGAACTACAAACAATGCATGCAGGGCAGAATTAGGCCAATATCCACGAATATTACAAATTCTAGATAGAGCAATTAACTTTTGGAAACACTTAAAATAGAGTGACCCATCCTCGTACCATTATCAAGCCCTGCGTTACCAAGAGCTGAGAATAATAAGAGTCCCCTCATCCAATTGGTTCTGGGACTGAGTCCACAAACATATTCGACCAACACACTAAAGCCTCCAATCAATCAGAATTAACCAAATTACAAAACAACTAAAACAAAACTACATTACCCATTGGAAAACACAAGCACAAGCACAAGCACAAAGCAACATGGAGTGCTGTCTGGCCCTAAATCGACACCATGGCAAACTACCTGACCATGGTGACTGATCCACTCAGTATAAATACATTGACAAAGTACAGGCTCAGCGAGCACAGCCCTGCCATTGAGAAGGGAAGACACAGGAACACCTGGCTCCCAGTAGAGGAGAGGCTGTGCATCCACTGATCAACAGCTGAACAAGAGACAGAGCTGCACCTCCTTAAAGTGTGAGAAATATAAATTAATCAGAGAGAGTCACTTCACAAAATGTTAACTGATAGTCCAGGGCTTTGAGGACCTGTCGGTCCTTCTAGGGGAGGACACAGGCAGATGTGTGTTGGCCGCACGCTATGGTACCACCTGCCATAAGATGAGGGGCAGTGTGTAATGCCTGCTATCCTCCTAAAATACCAACATGTATCTGATCTTTTATTGTGTTTATTTTCCTTGTTTCTAATCAATACCTTTGTTTAATTTACTTATGTTTCATCTGCTCTTGTTATTACTGTTATGTTATTATGCTCCATATTCACATTAGTTAGTTCACATTAATATTAAGAGAAGAAAATGCGTTTAATACTTTGGCAATTTGTACACTGTTACATCATGCTAATAAAGCGATTTGAACTGAATTGAGAGAGAGAGCGAGAGAGAGAGAGCGAGAGAGAGAGAAAGAGAAACATGAAGGCCATAACCGTAATTTATCACAGCTGCTTTAAGATCATTTGGCCAGTTATGCATGTGTGTGTGTGTGTGTGTGTGTGTGTGTGTGTGTGTGTGTGTGTGTATGTGTGTGTGTGTGCGCAAAGTACACAGCACACTGGTCAGTCTCAGCTGTGGGGGTTCCTATGGCAACAGATGGTACAGTTCCACACCTACTATTGTGTGTTTGACAGGTGCATTTAAGCCACTTCCTGGTCTCTGACGGCCAATCAATGAGGTTGGTTTAAAAGCTTGGTGAGAATGTCTCACTGGTCAAGAACGCTTATTGTTACCATGGCACCCAGGGCATTAGTGCATACATGTTTACAATAAGTACTATCATGTATTAGCAGGCAGGGTTACAGTAAGTACTGTATATAGCAGGTAGGGTTACAGTAAGTACTGTATATAGCAGCAGGTAGGGTTATTTAACGGCAGGTAGGGTTACAAAACAACACCCTATGTCCAAACTGTATGTTGTGTTATTGTCAACCACAAGAACTGAGACTACATCTTCTGATACTGTGTGGTGTGTACAGTACATGAATCAAGTTCTCTCTCTATCTCGCTGCAGGTTTAGGAAACAAGAATCAGCCGTTGACATCTGTCCTCTTTACCTGCTTCCACGCACGCACACACACACACCTATATTTACATCCTGTGTGCTACTCAGAGCCCATGGAGACAGCCAATTCGTTTACACCCCCGCTAACGAAGCTAGCTGGTTACCACGGTAACTGGCAGAGAGAGACAGCGAGAGTAATTCTGTTAAATGAACAGTTTCTCTCCCTCTCCGTTTCCTGGGTCTTGCTACATAATTTTGCCTTCATGCATACTTTGGATACAACGTACAGCTCATGGCTCAGGTCCCACCTTCCTCTATGTACGGACATACAACTGCCCTATAGAGAACCTTTTAACCCTGCATATTTATATTATCCAAACCGCAGGACTGTCACTATACTTTTACTTTAATGTACAACATCATGGAGGTAGATACAAGACAATGCTCATCATCGTAACTATTGAGAAGATCACATGAATAGTGTTATGGCCACTCCATTGTACCAGGGGCTCCAAGAGCTCCATGTCCCCTGGGCCTGTGTGGCTCACAGATGCAGACACAGCCCACAGATGCACAGGGGAATGACTGACTCCAGTCTCCAGTGGGACTTGAACAGATATGGACGCGTGGGCCGTGAGCTCAAGACCATCTGTGCACTGCTTTAACACGCACATGCACACACACGCACGCACACAAACACACACACACACACACACACACACGCACCCACACAAAGAATTAAAAAAAGACCACACCTGTAGCTGTAGATAGCTTTCTGGTCCAACTCAGCTAGTCCTGAGAGAGAGAGGGAGAGAGAGAGAGAGAGAGAGAGAGAGAGAGAGAGAGAGAGAGAGAGAGAGAGAGAGAGAGAGA
>JAODTR010006612.1:0-10702 GCA_025399935.1 Amblyopsis rosae | reverse complement strand
CAGTGCAGGAATGACATCGATGCACAAAGAGTTCAACATCTTGACGGCACCCTGGCCAGTAGAACCTAGACCGCAGCCGCTGTAGAGTCTTTGTAATCCCGAAGTGGCCCGAGCCCACGGAACCATGGACCAGCTGGAGGACTTTGGGACGGAGTTGGCGGGGTACCAGGAGCTGAAGGATGTTATGATGTCCCGTCGGAGCCTGCCAGCAGCGATAGAGGGGGCCATCCCGGTTCGTGAGGCTGGGCCATTGGGAGTAGAAAGCTTTGATCTCAGGGCCTCGTGCAGAGATTGATGCCCACGCTGGTCTTTGATTTACCTCCACCCAGGCCTGAACCTGTGAAAGGACAGGGTCTTGGACCTGCTCATGTTCTAGTTGTTGTTGGTCAAAGACTTCTAGGCCACCATCATCAGAGGCGGAACTACCATCTGTAGGAGTAATCTGCAAGGCCGCCACCACTGGGGTCACTGTGCTTCGATCTTCCACGCGCCGGCAATACCGACTCTTCCTCGCAGGGCCGGCGGGACAGTGCGTCCGCGTTGGTGTGTAGACGACCAGCTCGATGGCAGATTTCAAAATCGTAGTCCTGTAGAGTTTCTAACCATCTGGCCAGTTGTCCTTCTGGTTCCTTAAAGTTGAGAAGCCAGGTGAGAGAGGCGTGGTCGGTGCGTATGAGGAATCTTTTCCCGTAGAGATACGGTCGAAAATGTCGAATTCCCCGGACGACAGCCAACAGTTCTCGGCGGGTGACACAGTAGTTCTTCTCTGGTCTGCTGAGGAAGCAGCTGTAATAGGAAACAACATGTTCACCATGCTCCTCTTCTTGGGATAGAACTGCACCGAGCCCTACATTACTCACATCAGTGTCCACAATGAATGATCGCTGTGGGTCTGGGTAGGACAGTACGGGAGCCCCAATGAGTGCTGAGCGGAGATGTGCAAAGGCGGCAGCGGAGTCTTCCGCCCACTGGAATGTCTGGCCTTTCTGGGTCAGCCGATGGAGGGGACTGGCAATGGTGGCAAAATCCTTGATAAATCGTCTGTAGTAAGAGGCCAGGCCCAGGAAGCTCCGTAGTTCTCCAACGTTCTGGGGAACAGGCCATTCCTTCACTGCAGTTACTTTTGCCGGGTCGGTTGAAACTCCTGTTGCACTGACAACATGGCCGAAGAAGTATGTCTCTCGCCGGAACAGATGGCATTTCTTGGGGTGCGTGGCCGGAGACGGATGGGGCACGCATCACCTGCGTCGATGTCATGCTGTACCATGCTGGTGTAGCTACAATCTTCATCTCTGGATGCAAAGATGGCCGAGAACAGCTCCAACAGCTCCTGTAGCTGCCGTCTCTGGTCTGCTTCGAGGCCCTGGCAGCTCCTTTGATATAAGTCCTCAATAGCTTGCTTGGTTTCAACAGATGGAGATTGGCGAGATGGTGGTACCGAGAGCCTCTCAGCAGATGGTACACTCTCAGGAAGTAGGCATTTTGCTGATGATGGAGTTGCAGTGGCTTTTATCACTGGTAGCAAAGCCCCAGGCAGTGGTGACACAGTTGGCCCAATCGCAGGCGACAGACTCCCAGGTGGTAATGGCACGGTAGACCTAATGGCAGGTGACAGACTATCAGGCGGTGATGGCATGGTGGACCCCATGGCAGGAGACAGCTGGAAAACAGGTCGTAATCATTTCCTGCCTGTAGTGTGGAGTGCCACGATCTCAGAGCCCAGGTGGAGTGTCGTCTCGCATATGTCCACCCTTGCTCCCCATCTAGTCAGGAGGTCCAGCCCAATGATACAAGGGTCTTGGATGTTGGCCAACCAGAACTGGTGGTCAACAATATGACCAGCAACCGTCACCTGGAGGGATTTTTTTTCTTGCATCCTGGTGCGCTCACCAGTGACCATGGTGATGCGTAGCGTAGTGGGCTTCCAGCCACGTGGCCTTGAGCCCTCTGTGCCAGGCAGGGTGCCAGGGCAGACCAGTGAAATTGTTGATCCTGTGTCCACCAGTGCTCTGCATTGGGTGCCCTCCAGGTTGCAGTCCAGGTACAGTCCATGTGTCCCACCCAGACGACCAAGTCGTAGCTGTGACTTAGCAGGGGAGGGAAAGTTGTTTGTGGATGGCAGGTCCCTCTTTGTGCCATCCTGATCTAGTTTAAAGGAGGTTGGTTGCGGGGGGTTGGTGCCGGGCAGTAGCGTGCGATGTGGCCTGATTCTCCACATCGAAAGCATCCTTCTGTAGCTCTTCTACGTCGTCGCGGGGGTGTTGTGGTAGCAACCTGGCAGGTTATTTCTTCTTCGCCCTCCTCATAATCAGTTCGACGTACACGATGCCTCATGCTGGGGGAGTGCAGAACATGTTCTACCCTCTCTGCTTCATCCTGGGCAGCTGCCAAGGTTCTTGGTGCGTGTAGACAGAGGTGTTCTTTGAGTTGTTCTGGTCGGAGCCCCCGGATGAAAGCTTGGAGGGTAAGCTCCTCCTGAGTGGTGGCATCAAAGGTCGGGTAGCCATGCCGGGCATACAAGCGAAGGTCTGCAGCATATGTACCAAGACTCTCCCCCTCTATCCTGCAGCGGCTAACAAGCTTATCTCTAGCATCATCGGCGTAGACTTGTCGGCCAAACCGGCACCGCATCGCACTCTCTATAGCTTTCCAGTCAAAGCGCTCTTCTGGTTGGAGATCCGTGAGGATCTGTAACGCTTTGCCTTCTAGGGCTAAGGCAACTTGAACTGCTGTTTCTGCTGTTGACCATGCATTGAGTTGGGCTGCCCACTGCACTTGAATGAGGTAAGTCTCCAGTGGTTCTTCTCCACTGTAGCGTGAAAGCTTCATAGTCCCCCGTCTTATTGGCTCTACAGCGCTGGGGGTAGTGGTTGGTCCCAGCAGGTGTGCAGGCACCCTGGGGATAGGTGCCGTGGTTCTCAGCTCCACAGGGGATGCTGGTAGCTCTGGGCCGGTGGGATACATCACTTGAGTTGGCCCCACACCCCAGCATGGCAGCATCCCACTCCTTTGGTGGACCGGTGTTGCCATGGGAAAAGCATTGGTTTGATCAGTGTTCTCTGAATGGAAAGTCGCTTGAGTCGGCCCTACCTCCCAACAAGGTGGCATCCCACTCTCTCTGCGGTTTAGTGTGGCCGTTGAGCGGGAAGCGCTGGCTCCATCGGCGTTCTCGCTCCTTGGGTTTCTACCGTTCTCGCTCCGTGGGTTTCTACCGCTTCGTGGATCTGCGTTCTCGCTCCGTAGGTCAGCGTTCTCGCTCTGTAGGTCGGCGTTCTCGCTCCGTGGGTTTCCATGCAGGGGCACAGAATTAGATAGTCTATTTGAGACTGTTCCAACAGCTGCTCTTAGCAGTGCCACTTGTAGCTGCACGATGAGTTCTTCAATATCTTGCAATGTTGAGGTCATTCTTACCATCCCACTTCTGACACAAATGTTGAGCTGGTGTCTTTATTATGAACAATAATCTGCTCTTTGGCTAACTGCCACGCATAAGACAAAGGTAAAACACACACCTTACATAATGCAAGTGGAAGGTAGAACATTTAACCATGACAGTTACACTCACGGTGCATTATTATAAAAATAATAATAATAATACAAGACTGAAATAATATCAGTATGGCCAACTATAAATGTAATGTCCGTTATGGTGAACAAAGCAAAGAAATATAACTACGTAAACAACAAAAAGAAAGGAAACACAGTTAACGCCCCAATGCATGATGGGATACTTGCCAGTGAATCCCTTATGCACGCTAC
The DNA here is from genome assembly GCA_025399935.1 of Amblyopsis rosae. Taxonomy (NCBI): domain Eukaryota; kingdom Metazoa; phylum Chordata; class Actinopteri; order Percopsiformes; family Amblyopsidae; genus Amblyopsis; species Amblyopsis rosae. The sequence continues at coordinate 6,943 of JAODTR010006612.1, read as the reverse complement.
AATATATTCCATTATGATTGAAATTCAACACTTTATTTGTTTCTGATCATTAATTTGGGCATAAAGCCGCCAGGTGGCAATGTTGTCTTCAGGATGCTCTATATTCCCGCGCCACATTCCTCCATCTCCTCCGTGAATCCGTCGCGACGGTAAGGTCCTCTCGCCATGCTGGTCACGCCCCACACAGATCAGTCTTGGCATCGCATCGTCTCCCCATCACACACACACGCACACGCACACACACACCAGATACACAGACCTACAGTAAACGTATGCAAGCCCGTCCTCTATAACGCGCATGCATTAGCATGCACATATGTAAACTCATGTGATTTTTCCTCTCCCCCACTCTGGTTATTGTCTGTCTGTTGTCTGACACTATAATCCTATGCTATCCTGCATGTAATGTAATGCAGACGTACATAATGAAAATATGCTGCATTCGATGTTATTTACATACATATTATTTGAAATAATTTTGCCCGAGCAGCCCCAGCATTAATATGCGTGATGCAGGGGAAATATTAACTAGCAGCATCACTAGGTCATATTAAACTATAATGCCTCACTGTCTACACTGCCTATACTACAATTTACTATATGTAGGCCAATGCCGCTATACTGTACACAGCAGATTACTTAAAACCTGAGGCAGCTTTATGTGGAATGTGGCACAAATCTTTTTTTTTGTATTTGTTGGGAGGACAGACCTCCTCCTGAGACAGAATAATGTGTGAAATCCATCAGAGGAAAGACAGTTATGGCTGCACCTTGCTTTAACGCCATTAAGAGCAAGCAGATGACGGTCTTCATACTGTATTCTGTCCATGGGCTGTGTGGCGCCTGCTACCGCACACTGGCAGCTCACTGAAGCTAAAGGGCATCCCATAATATGATGCATGAAAGCAAGACACAAATGCTAGTAGTTTAATATCAATAAATGAGCACTATGCCAACAGAAAGAGCATGTTATTTATTCACTGAAATGCCATTAGACATACGTGTACACGCGCGCACACACACACACACTCGTTAAAGCACCATCTCACCATGTGTGGGAGACAGACTATCACCATGGAAACAAACGTCATGTTGCTTCTTCTCCCACCCCCCTTCCCTTCTTCTCTCATCCCTCCTCTCGTGCTCTCTATTTCTACAGCTATCCATCTTCTGCTGCAACCATTTTCTCTTTACCTGTCACCAATACCGGACATGAAATATCTCTTCTCTCTTCATGGCTGTCTGTCTCTTAGGCATCTCTCTGCCTATATTGCCTCCGTCTGCCTGTCTGTATTCAATCCTCTGTCTCTATCTCTATCTCTCTGTGTATTTGCATGTACATGTGTGCAATGCAACCAGGAATTACCAAAATTGTAGATACTTCCTACTATACTCTCTCTCTCTCTCTCTCTTTCTCTCTCTCTCTCTCTATCCATAAATCAATGCGACATTTACCCAGGGCCGTCCCCAGTCCTTTTGGTGCCCTAGACGAGAAAAACATAAAAAGTAGTGTACCAAAAGGTACAACTTTATGCCTACATTTTATATAAAACTATGAAAATGATTGCGCTGTACGTGTAATGTAAAAGCAATAAATATAGTCTATTGTTTAAAATAATCTGGGATTGGCAGTTATGCAGGCTCTTAAGATCTATTCTTGAATGCTCAACTATTCAGTATCATTGAAAATGGACTGCATTTATATAGTGCTTTTATCCAAAGCGCTTTACAGTATTGCCTCCCACTCACCCATTCACACACACACTCATACACTGATGGTGATTGCTGCCATGCAAGGTGCGACAAACCAGAAGCAGTTGGGTGGTAGGGGGTTAGGCACTTGCTCAAGGAAGCTTACAAGTAGGGGTTCAAACCCACAACCTTCAGGGTGGGAGCCCAACACCCAGATCACTCAACCATCCTGCCCCATAGCTTCCACCATACCAGCTCTCTTTTAGAGAAGATTAAGTCTTCATAGTCACAGGTTATTTGTATCAAGAAACTGAATATTACTGTTAAGAACTGGTTAAATGGATATTGGTCTTCATTAGCAATGGATTTCGTAGGCCTTTAGCTAAAGCGATTCTGTGTTCCACTGTAATGATTATTTGGCTCAGGAACTAAAGGATATAGAAGACATTGCTGATTTACCCATACATGACATAGTGTTTCTCCCCAACTTTAGGATGAACAATTGGAGAGGGTGGATGTCTTCCATCACCTGCTGTGTACAGTATTCAGCAGAGGGTCCATGTTGTGTTGTGGTCTGTTGTTGGCTCCTCTGAATATCTGAGCCATTCATATATGTTATGTTATATATATTTTAAACCTCTTAGATCATCTCTATTTGCACTTTCATAGGTTTAGGCTTTTTGCAATTATTGAGGATTGTATGATATTAGGTCTTGTGTGTTTTTAAATGTATAACGGCCTAATTATATAGCCTACTTCTGCTGTCATTATTCTAACAGAATGATGTTTACTTATGATAGCTGGGGTATGACCTATTAAATATTGAAATTGAAGTCTTGAAGAACATTGGCTTGCCTAGAATTATCAATAATCATTAGCTGACAACTGGCATCATATCCACATTGCTACTGTCAGCTCTGCATATAGGCCTAAGCACAGGATACAGTCTACTACATGGCAACATATAGGCTCCAGCTGAACTCTAATCTAGGCCTATTCATAATAATTAACTAGCTACAGTATAAGTCATAAATACAACAAGCTACTGTAGCCCGATTTTTGCATGGGTTGAAATAACAGACATGCAAGCAACAAATATTATCTTAACTCAGTGAGATGAAATTAGGATTGTCTGTCATATAGCACCTCTATCGCTATGTGCCTCTTGTCTTTTTTTTCTCTGCATCCTCTTCTACATTATAACAGACTTGTACTTTGCCATCTCTCCTTAATTGCCAGACTGTTGAATCTGGCCAGTGTGCGCGCGCAAGAATTAGCACTATGCTAGCAGTAACGAAGCATGCAGCACAAACTATCAAACAGATATAGTTCGCCTGTAGCAAGGGCCGGCCCTGCATTTACCCACTCTAACAGTATGCAGTAAGATATTAAAGGACCACTATGTAGGATCCAGTGGCCTCTAGTGGCGAGGTTGCAGATTGCAGTAATTGAAAATCACCCCTCCCTTTTCAAGTACTAATTTCGAAACATACAATAGCCGTCAGGTGCCAGTAGCTATTTCCAAGATGTTGTCTACAACTGAATGTAGTCTGTCAAATGTTATTTTAGAAATATAGATTGTACAGTTATTTTATCTGTAAACTGTTATAACATCCATGTCTCTCTTGTTCTGCATAGGGAAATTTTTATTTCCCTATTTTTTTTATTTTATTGCTAATGACAGCATTAGCACGATACACTTTTAATCATTAACAAATTTTCAAGAGAAGACCAGAGAGTGGAATCGACAGGGACGGTGATTGTGTCGGTAATTGTTGATGTTAGCTGTCAATGTTGCGTTGTTCCCCGTGTTCTTGCCTTTTGTTACCTTTTTTTTTAATAAACCCTGTTTAAACTTCGCTACGTGTCTAGCGTTTGGGTCCGTACCTCCGTGCATCGTGACAGAATTACCGACCTTCCCGAAAAATGGACCCAGCAGACAGTACCCAGAGACCTACCCAGGATCCCGTCTTGCCATCTTTCGTGGCCACCGAGGAGGCCACAAGGCAGGGATGGGCCGCTACAGATCTGGCCGACAACCTTCACCGCCTTCCCCGGTGGTATCGGCTACTAGCCCGTTGCCGCTTCCACATTGTCTCGCTCGGCATTCGCACATGGCGGTTCAGGAGATTCAGTTACCTCTACCGCCGTCGCCGTTGCAGGTAGGCTTCTGCAGTTTTCCCCTCTCGTCAGCGTCCGAGTTGGCAGCTCGTGCACGCTCCTCAGTTCTTTGGCCGTGCGGTTCGCGATCTCCTCCGCCTCGGCTTATCCACCACGCCTCGTCACATGTACCTAGAGTACCGCGAGCGGTAGCTCCGCCTCCCAGAGCTGTCTCTCCTTTACCGGGTTCTACCGCGGAGGCAAGTCGTGAGGGTGGCAACCCTAACAAACCCCGAGTGCAGCTCGAGGACCTGGAGGCATTCCGGGAGGCAACAACTGACGCTCATAAACGTTTTTTCTGTGCCCGTATGGAGGAGGCCATCACGTCTCGACCGGGCTTCTGCAACCTACCAGGTATGGACGAGACGTTGAGCATGTTGAGGAGGGAGATACAGGCCCTCGATCTAGCCACAGTCCCAGAGGCAGTCTCTGAGCCAGCCATAGTTCAGGCCTCTGAGCCAGCCTTAGTTCAGGCCTCTGAGCCAGCCTTAGTTCAGGCCCCCGAGCCAGCCTTAGTCCCGGCCTCCGAGCCAGCCTTAGTCACGACCTCCGAGCCAGCCTTAGTTCAGGCCCCAGCCTTTGTTCAGGCTCCTGTTCCTAAGCCGGCCACCGCGCCAGGTTTAGCACTTTCTGGCGAAGCTGCTCTAAATGAGCAGTCCGCCTCCTTCACTGCTGAGCTCTCCACGCTGCAGCAGCACCAGCCGGTCCCTTCCGCCGCTGGACTCCAGAAGCCGCAGCCGCCCCATGTCTCCGCCGCTGGGCTCCAGAAGCAGCAGCCGCCCCATGTCTTTGCCGCTGGGCTCTCCACACCGCAGCCGCATCCTGATTCCGCCGCTGGGCTCTGCACGCCGCAGCCGCATCAAGTCTCCCCCGCTGCTGGGCTCTCCACACCGCAGCCGCATCAAGTCTCCTCTGCCGCTGGGCTCTCCACGCCACAGCCGCATCAATTCTCCCCCGCCGCTGGGCTCTCCACGCCATAGCCGCATCAAGTCTCCTCCGCCGCTGGGCTCTCCACGCCGCAGCCGCATCAAGTCTCCTCCGCCGCTGGGCTCTCCACGCCATAGCCGCATCAAGTCTCCTCCGCCGCTGGGCTCTCCATGCCGCAGTCGCATCAAGTCTCCTCCGCCACTGGGCTCTCCCCGCCGCAGCAGCTCCAGCTGGATCCCGCCTATGCTGGGCTTTCCCCGCCTCAACTGCTCCAGCCGGCCTTCCCTCTAGCGCCCTGGCACCATGTGACTTTGCCCCATGTGACTTTGCCCCCTGAGTCATTGCATCTCGAGCCTTTGCCTCCTGTGTCCACGCATCCGCAGTCTTCGTCCACGCTTCCTGTGTCCACGCATCCGCAGCCTTCGCCCATGCATCCAGAGTCTTCGCCACCGCCTCCTGTGTCCATGCATCCACAGTCGTCGGCTCCTGCTCCAGCCACGTTACCAGCGACTCCCGCTACTCCAGTGTCTGTCACGCTTCCGGAGCCGTCGCCTTCTGTGTCTCCACCTCCAGAGTCCACCTCCAAGGTCTCCACTCAAAGACTGGCCGACGATAGAGGACCGGCCACCACCAGAGCCATACACATCGCATCCGGAACCTCCGCCTCCAGATCCAGCGTCTTCGCATATATAGTCTTCGTCTACATCTCCCGCCGCATCGCATCCGGAGTCTCCGCCGCCTCCAGATCCAACCACATCACCTCCTGTGCCTACGTCTACATCACCAATGTCGCCATCTCCGCCTCCAGAGCCTTCATCTTCGCCTCCGTCTTGGCCCCCAGTGTCTTCGCTCCCAGTGTCTATGCCTTCACCTCCAGAGCCTTCGCCTTCGCCTCCAGAGCCTTTATCTTCGCCTCCAGTGTCTTCGTCTCCAGAGCCTCCGCCTTCGCCTCCTGTGTCATCGCTCCCGGTGTCTACGTCTTCGTCGTCCCCGCCTCCTGTGACTCCCACTCCTTTAGTGTCATTGGCACCTCCTGCATGGCCAGCCCTGGGTCCTTCTCTGCGGTCCCCTGAGGGCTTCGCACGTCACCGCCGGCCTCCTGCTCTACGGTCCCCTGAGGGCTTCACCCGTCGCCGCCGGCCTCCTGCTCAGCGGTCCCCTGAGGGCTTCGCCCGTCGCCGCCGGCCTCCTGCCCTATGGTCCCCTGAGGGCTTCGCCCGTCGCTGCCGGCCTCCTGCTCTACGGTCCCCTGAGGGTTTCGCCCATCGCCGCCGGTCTCTGGTTCTACGGTCCCCTGAGGGCTTCGCCCGTCGCAGTCGACCTCCTGCTATTCGGACCCTTGTCTCGTTCTCCCATGCCTTGTCTTTGTCCCTTGTTCTGTCCTCGTCCCTGTTTGTTGTCTCCTCGTCCGTTGTCCCCTTGTCTCGTCTCCTGCCCTCCTCCCATGTCTCGTTCTCCCATTCCTCGTCCTTTGTTCCGTCCTCGTATCTTGTCCTCGTCCCTTGCTTTGTCCTCGTCCTTTGTTCCCTTGCCTTGTCCTTTGTTCCCTTGCCTTGTCCTCATCCTTTGTTCCTTGCTTTGTCCTCGTCCCTTGTCCTTGTTCTGTCCTCGTCCGTTGCCTTGTCCTCATTCCTTGCTTAGTCCTCGTCATTCGTCCCTCTGTCTCCTGTTCTCATCCCCGGTCTCTTGGTCTCGTCCCTTTGTCAACATATCCTTAAGCATCAAGTAAACATAATGCTATTTAATTGTACAACTGAGTTACTTATTATGAATATATTATACTTAAATATTACTTACCGTATGTAGGAATACTTTGATATACAGTATATTTGCTTTTTAATTATATTATTGAGGTATAACTTTTGCCTGGAGTATTGAAAATTTACAAATCTGGCATCCACTGATTCCCAAACCTTCCTGAATCCAACGCACCATGTGACGTCAAAAAGCTTCTGGGTAGATTTTCCGTAATTTTGAATTATATGAAAAAAAAACGTTTTATTTTCTTCTAATTTCTCTTTCAAATATTGTCTGATTTGCATGAAACTTGGTATACATGTTGTTTGGATCAAGCCTCACAAAGGTATTTTAATGGATTTTAGATTATCCAAACTGTTGCAAAGTAACGGACTTTCAAATTCGATGATGAACCCTCATATCAGGA
>JAODTR010006611.1:0-10702 GCA_025399935.1 Amblyopsis rosae | reverse complement strand
GAAGGTGGGCACACTGGTTGTAGCAGCCTGCATTCTGCACAACTTTCTCACAAGGCCTGGTGATGTAGAATGTAGGCTGCCATGTGAGGTGAGAACCTGCAGTCAGTGAATGACCATCCAAACCGTGGTGTTCAGGAGGCACTGGCGGTGCGGGATACGTTTTTCAACAATGCATAAACAGTAATGAGGGGAATTAAATTGGCAAATGCAGGATAAATGTTTACTGTGTGTTTGATACATTTATAAATATTCTTATATAAATAGTCTACATATTTTTCAAAGTTATTATTAAAGTAAGAATTGTCAGATATTTAAGTGAGATGATGTACTATTCCATATTTTTAGTATTTGTCTATTTATAACTTCTCTAATAATACATGTAACCTCTCATAAAATGTAATGTATTAAATTACTATGTTTTGTGTGAATATCCCCGTTTTACATATTTACAAATGTTGGAAACTAAATGGGAGAACTAGATTAAAAATACATAACTGTGGCCTAGTGTCTCCTACATATACAATTAAGCCTAGCACCATCAAGTTTCAATAGCCTACTGTACACTACTCAGAAAAGTAATAATCTAATTTACTAATCTAGTAAACATCTGACATCTAGCAATATACAGGGACATAGGCCTATCATAACTACATAGCCTACAGTTTATCGCCACCGTTAGCTAGCAAGCTAGCAAGCTTGCCCATATAATGACAGAAAATAACTGAAAACAAAAAATAAATGTTATTACCAGACACTTCCAGCTCCCTTGCGATCTCTCTCCAGCCGGCTGCCACCGTATTAATATTTTTGTAGTGAAATGAAGAGGTGTCGTAGAGATACCTCCTAATTTCAACTAACTGAATAAGCAGTATTTTGTCCATCATGACAGCTTTTCGACGCGAGCGACAGGAAGAAAATAGAAACAGGGCGTCTGACAAAAGTTCGCTCAAAACGGCGCGCATGATCGCGCAGCGCAGCATCGCGTCGCTCGTGTCCAGTTAGGACATTACAACAGAAAAGATAGCGATCTAACTGCTTTTGTCACTGACGCTCTCTCGCGTCGCATCCAGTTAGGACACGGTGTAATAAATCGCATTTTGGAACCGAAAAGCAGACCCGAAATATTACTTATTTTAAAGCTACCCGGTTCTTGACATTTTGTTTTCGGTTCCAACTTGAAGCCGAGTTTCGGTACCCAACCTTACTAGTCAGTCCTCATCCTTTTAGACTTATCAGCTGCATTCGACACTGTAAACCACCAGATCCTCCTTTCAACTCTAGCTGAGCTAGGAATGTCAGACTCTGCTATCTCCTGGTTTGAATCCTATCTGTCAGATCCCTCCTACCAAGTCCTCTAGGATGAACGTTTTTGTCAAGTTTGAAGAAAATACAAATTTTGCTAAAAAAAAACCTTTTGTCTAAAATATGGAAGTGATTTCAACTTTGTCCAATCTTCACCAAACTTGCACAGCAGACTCAATACACATTGGGGATAATGGAAATGTGATTTTTTTTTATTGTAAAATTGCTAAAATTATTTTATTTTATACATTTTAGTTCCTAACTTTCTTATTTCACATGTTAATTCCACATTCCACATTTCACACAATATAAGAGTTGTTGGTTCATAACTTAATTTCCGAAGGTCGGATCGAACCAGTAACAGTCTTCGAACCCCTTAATTCGTGGTCTCTGAACACGCCCATCCTGGTCCCGAGTCTCTACGGCCTTTCGTGCCGGTAAACACGTTATTATTATTATTATTATTATTATTATTGTTGTTATTATTTGACACATACTGCATGGATTAAATCACCTCCTGTGTTCATTACTCTGGGGGAGATATAATTAGAGCTACACAGAGTTACATGACCTTATCAAACATAGCATAACAATAATAGCATGTTGAATTACATTTCAACATTAACACAAAGAGTCTCAACAGTGTTCTGAAAAGGGAAAAGAAGGTCACGTGACCACAAGGGAAGATAGGCTGGGGGTTTTGACCTGTTTGGATGAAGCATTGTCAATGTTTAGTCATCATGTGTTATCAGATCATAGCTTACAACTGTACAATAGGCTACAATCAGTTTCATCCATCCTGGCTTACAATATAGACCTACAGCCAGTTACAGCCCAGTAGGACCAACCACACACATCTTTGCTGTTTGTTGAAGCTGAGAATTCAGCAGACAGTTCACCTGTGTTAAACTCCAGGCAAAGTGAAGGAAGCAATGTAATACATGCACCTTTGCTCGCATAGAATGGAAGTGAATGGGAGGTGAATATTGGCCGCTGTTAATGTGCATGTGTGACCGCAGCCTGTCTTTTCTACCCCCTCAAATATGAAGTATATGCTAACGCACCAACGTTACCACTGCTGAATTAAGATATGTAGCTTTGGTTTTTACTTTTCCCCAGACAAAATGTGTTGTTACGATTGGGTTTTCCTACATACAACTGCTCTTCTGGGTAGGGTTGAAAGATGATCTAACACGCTTGACTTACATTAGTTTTGAATGCCAGAGTCATTACTAGAATGGTTTCTTTCAGTACACACACACACACACACACACACACACACACACTATTAACATGCTCCCACAAACAGTATCCTACAGTAGTTCAAGGGTGTTGTGTCTTAGTTGTCCTTAGAGTCCTCCCCAAGTGAAGGAGTTTAAGGACCTCGGGGTCTTGTTTGCGATTGAGGGGACTATGGAGCAGGAGATTTGGTCGGAGCAGCGGGAGCGGTATTGCAACCGCTCTACTTAGAGATAGGGTGAGAAGCTCGGCTATCCGTGAGGAACTCGGAGTAGAGCAGCTGCTCCTTCGTGTCGAAAGGAGCCAGTTGAGGTGGTACGGGCATCTGGTAAGGACGCCTCCTGGGCGCCTCCCTTGGGGTAATATCGTAGATGTAGCATATTATTTAAAAAATCACAAAACTTCTTTTTTTAACACTTCACATTAGGCAAATTGTACAAAAACAATGCAAAATCCGCAAAATGTTGATTTTGACTGCAGGGGAGCTTTACATTTCTTAAGGCAATGTAATCCCAGTCCACAACTGGATAAGGCGGGACTGTAACTGGCAATTTCAACATATCTGACCAAGCTTTGATTTGTAAATTAGACACTTTCCCTCCAGATCGTAAAGGCAAAACACTGAAGGAATTTCCATTTGAATGTATAAAAACAAGTATATATCCAGACTGGTTTTCATACTCGTCCAAGTGGGATTTGGAGGATGTTAATGCAGATCTACGGAGACTGCTAGTGAGTATGAAAAGATTTAACTACATAGGGGGTAAAAAATAATGTAACTACATTTAACTATGTTGATAAAGTAAATATTTCAGTTAATATTGTTATAATATTGAACGAAGTGTTGCTAATGTTACCTGTCATCATTAACATTTTGCAATGCCTCACATTAAAAACCTGCATTTGAAAGTTTTTCTTATTTTTTACATTCTAGAAACATGGGATTCAATCAATTCATCTGGCATTTAACTGGTATGTATTTTACACAATAGTACATATTTAGCTGGAAGTGCTGGAATGAAGTTTCCCTCTTGTGCTAAACAAAAACAAAACTTGTTTTTGTGTAAGATATTGAGGTGTATTCAGGTGTTTCTTTATATTGCTTCTTTCTGTGTTGATACACCAGTTCAAAATCATTAACAAAAAAGGATTTGTTAGTCAAGGATCTAACATTGAAAATAGGTAATTTCAACGAAGAGGCAGATGGTAGTTGAGTACGGATACATGTAGGTTTACTGAGGCAGGTACATTGTTGTTTGTGCTTTATATGTTTCTCATGGAGAAATGTTTCCTCAGGTCTTGTCATCTATTCCTGGATCATCTCTGCCATGACAGGTAAACATAATAATAATTCATTGCATTTATATAGCGCTTGTCTAGCCTTTCTGGTTACTCAAAGTGCTTTACAGTATTTTGCCTCACATTCACCCATTCCCACACACACATTCATACACTGATGGTGATTGCTGCCATGCAAGGTGCAACCAACCACCGGGAGCAGTTGGCGAGGTAGGGGGTTAGACATCTTGCTCCAGGATGCTTACAGGTAGGTCAACAACGGGGTTCAATCCCATGACCTTCCAGCTGGGAGCCCAACACCCATACTGTATCACTCGTCCAACATAAACTCTACTTTAGCTTTAATTGTGTTTATTAAAAGGAGAACTCCTTGATATCACTGTTGTTTATTACTTCTTCCTACAGAGGCCGCTCTGATCGGCGACGTGGCCCTTACAGGAACAGCCACACAGTCGTCTGTTGTTATTGGTGGTGTTCCGAGCGGGGCCATCGACGGGAACAGAGATCCAACTTTTGAAGACGGCAGCTGCACCCATACAGATGCAGAGACGGATCCATGGTGGAGTGTGGCGCTACAACATGTGTACAGTGTGAATGTCATTATGATCACCAACAGAGATGTTCTTCCCGAGAGGCTGGACGGGGCCGAGATTTACGTTGGGAACTCGCTAGAGAACAACGGCAACAACAATCCCAGGTGGTTCTTCAGTGGAAAACTTAACTTAAAACTAAAAATTTTGTGTTTGTTATATAGATAAAATTAGAAAAATGTCTGAAAAATGTATCTATTTAGTTTTATTTAGATATTTTAACTGAATACTTAAATTATTTCCCAAGCCCCTGAAAGAAGTCAACTTTAATATTGCATTACAGCAGATTGTATATGTTTATGCCATGCAAAATGCAGTAGGATTGCACACACTATGCCATTTTAAGTAGTAACTGCATCTTAAAATGTGTTTTTTGAGCTGGCAACTAAGTAATGAGACTGAACTGTAATGAGACATCCATGCTGATGTTAACATAAATATTTTAATGTTAATGGAGGCCGCTCCTCCCCAGCTCCTCCCCACTCCTCACTTAGCTCTTTTACGACATTTTAGCATTTTTCAAAATTGTGCAGTGGGTGAAGTTATACTTTAATGTATGGATTAACATTTCCCATGTTCCTTTGCTTGGCTGGAGCTGTGCTGTGAACATCCAGATCCCGGCGGGATACACTCAGTCCTTCCAGTGTGGGGGGATGGAGGGTCGATACGTTAATGTCTACCTCCCTGGAGATTCAAGGGTTTTGACACTGTGTGAGGTGGAAGTGTACGGAGGTAAAGCCACTTCGATGCTTACAGGGTTCAAATGGAAGCGTTCAATGTTCTGTCCAAAGTTTACATTATAGATTTTTGGTGTTTCGCAGGTTGTGTTAAAACGGTTTATAATAAATGATTCCTTAATAGCAGTTGAAGCCTTTAATGAATTTAGTGCCGTTGCCATGGGATACCTAATGGTAATGGACTGCATTTATATAGCGCTTTTCTAACCTTCCGGCCACATAAAGTACTGCTTCACAAACATTCACACACCAATGGCGATTGCTGCCATGCAAGGCGCAACCAAACACCAGGAGCAGTTAGGGGTTAGGCATCTAGCTCAAGGATGCTTACAGGTAGGTCAATTCCTGGGTTGGAACCCAGGACCTTACGGCTGGGAGCCTAAACCCCAGACCACTAGACCACTAGACTATCCGGCCCAGTCCCTAACCCGGGGTTCTCTCCTCCACCTCTCCAGAGCTGGTCCCTGACCCTCCCTCGATCAGCGCCAGTCTGGGCAGTAGGACGGTGGTCGTGGTGGGGAAGAGGCTGTCCTGGACGGATGCCCTGTATTACTGCAGGGACTTCTACTGGGACCTTCTGTCCATCCACAATACACAGGACCAGGAGCTGGTGGAGCAGCTTCTAGCTAAAGCCTCTTTTCCCCTCACTGACTACCTCTGGCTGGGCCTGCGCAGGTATAGAGACAGAGCGTATTTGAGTCCCGCCCACACAGGTGTGTGTGTGTGTGTTTACATGGACCCTGATATTCCGACTGAATAAACCGAATGAAAATGCTCCATATAATACACCTTAATTTGACTAGACAAATCCAACTCAATTGACATTTCATTTGAAAGCAGAGGGGTAGAATAAACCCTAACCTGTTTTATAGTCCAATTGAAAGAAGAATTATACCATGTAAACGATTTAACCCGTTTACTTCCTGGTTGCGTTAATTTGCGCATGCCCCAAATTAACTTTTTCCACTGAACGAAATGTTTCCTCAAATGTTCGAAACGTTTGCTTCGTTTAATGGGCATGCTGATTGTAGCTCAGTGACGTGTAGGAAGTGTTTCTAATGCAACTCAACTTGTTAAAGGATAAAATACCACTTGTCTGCTGTTGGTACCACTTTATATCTTCTCTGGAAGGAGCCACACTGCTCTTTATTTATAACTTTATTTAATGCTGGTTTCAACCAGATTCTTTTACCATGACTATTGTATTTCTGCTGTGTTGGTAGGTACCTGTTGGGAGACACATGGTTTTGGATGGATGGAGCGCCCATGGACTACAGCCAATGGCAGGATGGCTCTGCCCCTTTTCAAATGGACAGCCCCTGTGGGGGCGTGGCCAGTAGCAAGCCTTTCCTGTGGGAGGATTATGTTTGTCAGGAACTCCTTCACTTCATCTGTTACACAGGTTAGGATTTATTCTTGTGTTCTGGGCATTTTAACCTTTTAAGATAAGGGTTCTCGAGCCATAATTATTTATCAGACAAACTATTTACTAATGTAGGGATGTTTATTTATGCAATAGATTTCTTATGGTGTTTTTGTTCACAAGACAAATATCCCACACAAAAACGAAATAATTTGCTTTTTGAAGGACACACTGTCTCGTTGCCTTCATAGAAAGTAGAACATAATCTAGATTCAACCACTGGTCTCCCTTAGGTCCTCAGGAAGGTGTCAAGAGAGTGGACTTCTACAGCACCTATAGCGGAAGACGTCTACCGTAAATGTCTAGACGCATACATTGATAGGGATATTACTTAAAACAACTAACTTGACTGTCTCTAAAGTTTAAAAGTCTAAAGGTAAATTACAGTAGATAGGCTGTCAGTCTGTGACAAATTATGCATTTTCATTTTTAATCCACAACTGTCATGTGTTTGACTTGGGGCATGCACAAAAGAATGCAACCAAAACCCCTACAGTCCTGGGTTTTAGTAGTGTAAGACATGTCCTGTCAATTGCGAGGTGAGCTGGAAATATGTCTCTGCGGAGGGATCCAATTGGCCAAGGATGTCAACGCTGCCGGAGAAGACAAGCGGTGTTTCTCAATGTCAAGGGAGGATCCTTGACGGCTGGATTTCAAGGATGCTACGTCATCAAATCTCGACAAAGTACCGTTCCAATGTCTAGGATACTTTAGAATTCTACTCAGTCCTTAGACCAGAGGATTTTGAAGGATGCACGTGTTCTTCGCGGTCTAAAAATACCCACAATCCTGTGTGAACGTCAGAAGAGAAGATATTTAAAAATGGCGCAAAACGAAACTGTTACTTAAAAACGAAACACGCGGTTTAATTATAATGATTTTGAAGGTGGGACTTTTTTAGAATGATGTCATCTGGCACACTAGCTATGCCGTTTCATTACGTGTTCTTCGAATGTCTTTCCTAGCCTCGGAACACACGAGACACGGGACCCGACTAGGAAGGTACTTGGAAGGATCCGTCCTACCAAGGAAGCGTCCTTGACATTAGCTGTCTCAAATCGCGCACTTGCGCACTTATACTTAATATTTTGAGTACATACTGCACATAAACTGACAAGTACGCCAAAATGAAGTGCACTCAAAGTAGCCGTTGGCGTAATCAAAACGGTCCAAAAATGTAGTGTGGAACAATGCACACTTCGTGTGTTGTGTTATAACACAAGTGTTATAAATTCCCAGATAACTTCGATATAGTCGTAAAATTATAGCCGTCCGTATTATTGGGTCAATTTTCCTGTCTGTAATGATTTGGTCAAATTGACAATTACGTGGTAGCTAGCTAGCTATCAGCGGCATATTAATAAGTGCACAACTTGAGTGTTCGATTTGAGACAATACTACCCTCTCCAAATTTACGCACTACGCATTTAAGTACATAGTGCGCATAGTGCACTTAGTCGAAGTGTACTTCGTGAAGTACGCGATTTGAGACACAGCTATTGAGAAACACCCTATATGTTGCCCTTCTTTTTCATCTTGTCTTTGTCGGTTATTGTTTGTTGTTCCCGATGAGTGTTGCTTTTGCTTCCTGATTAAACTACCATGTTTCAACCAAACCTGCACCTGGTTTCTGCCCCTTACTCGCCACCATACAATGGTTGCCATGTGCAATTGAAATTACAATGGCGCAATATACACATTTAGTTAATAATAATAATTAATTATTAATAATAATAATAATAATAATAATAATAATCTTTATTTATATAGCACTTTCACACAGAACTACAGCTCAAACTGCTTATTACCAAAGACAGTAATATATTTTAAAGGTGGGCACGATCATTAGGTTCAGTAGAGATGTACAGTTGTGTCGTGCACGTATGGGAAGATACATTGCGTTCCCTAATGATATCCCAGAGTGGCAGCATGTATAGTGAAAATAATAATGGAACATAGTAGAGGAATCCCTGTCTTGCTCCTGGTAGAACACTAATAAAGTGTAAACGTTTTGAAATAAGCATATGAAAATATTTATTTTCAGCGAATATCTTAGTTACACCAACATTTATAATAGGAAACAATTGATGCCGACACAAAGTTAATATTTGTAAATGCTTATTCGAAAACCTTTTACACTCTATATCGGGAGCCAAGACGTGGGTTTCATACGCCATTTCCTAGTTGTTAATGCAGCGAAATCGGTCTTTTATTTGTGTCGGCACAGATTCTTCTCTATGACATATGTTGGTGTAACTAAGATATATGCTCTAAAGAAATATTTGTATATGCTTATTTCACAACGTTTACATAATTTGTGTTCTAATTCACACATTTAAAACTTCCGCATTTTGCCTCTTCGCGTCATTCGCATGCGCAGTCAACGCGCACAGGTCCGTGCGGCCGACGCAGAAGCATAAATGGGCCTTAATTCCAAAGCACTACTCTCTGTCGTATGGGCTTCTATCCACATAACTGCAGCTGCGTCGAATGGACGGACGTACGGGTAGTTACCATTATATAGTTCTATAGTTACATTTTTGGAGAGGTGCATGTCAGCCTACATGCAGCTTTGACACAGAAGCATAAATGTGCCTTAAAAGCCCATTTATACTTCAGCTCTGTATGTATATGTATGCTAATTATACGCAAGCAGCATTGCCAATTTACGCCACTGCATACGTTATGTCTTAATGTAACGACCGCCATTCTGCGTTGTGTTCAAGTAATTCAAACGAACTCTCTTTCCTTTCTCTGTCGATGTTTAATTTCTGGTGGTTACAGAAAATTGCCTGCGTCAGATCAGCACCACAAACTTTCAGAACAGGATTCATTATTTAGCAAGTGGCAGATTGAGGGTTTCCTTCCAAGTTCACAAGGGTCAGATGGGTGATACCAATACTAGACTTTGGGGGGCGGTCATCCACTAATTCCCAGCACAACATACATTATATAGTATATGGCCATCAAAAGATGTGGCAAGTGGAAACCCACACAACACATATGTTACATTAACACAGATATTTAAAATGTACGTCCACTAGGAGGAGGTACGGTGCCTCTGATTACCTCAGGTGCGATAGGCTGCATTATAGTATTAAATAGTATTAAATTTTAAATTAAATAGTAGCCTACTAGATTTAAATGAAACTGAAACTATCCGGTAGCTAAATGCTACTGTTTTCCTATTTCTCCCATTATTGTTGACAGAATGTTGAATGTATGGATGTTATCACAGTCATCTCTGATGTTATGATTAGATCAGAGTAGATATACCCGATTTGCATAAACGTATAAATTGAGATCCGATCTGAACGGACCCAATGACAAACAGACCCGTATACCTGAAAAGTACCGTGGATTAAATAAAAAAAGCAGAACCATACTCGTTCGGGTAGAAAATAGCCGCTGTGTACCGAAAGAATAAACAGAACCTTAAAATTATTAACAAATCGACGTCATGTCGCCATAAATAGTCAAGGAATAGTGCATAAAAGTTGGCTGAGGAACACACAGGTTAACCACACTCACACTGCCAACAAATGATAAAAGGAGGCAAAATAATTTCGGTCAGATTTTAGTTAATAATTTAGATTTAACAATCATTTGTCTAATTTTGACCAAAGATTTACCAAAAACATATCCCGTTGTACCTTCCTAATTTGGGCAGTGTGCTATGTGTGTTATCAGGAGCAATGGTCTTCAGCACTCTTCTGGTTACTGTAAATTGCTCAAATACTATATATATATATATATATATATATATATATTTATTTATTTTTTTGTATTTTTTTTTTCTTCAATATAAATTGAAAGTTAGCTGTTCTGTGTAATTTGTGCCTGCTTTTCCTGACTTGAATTACAACTTGATGCTTCCTCTGGACTTTGAATCAATGTCAGTATGTAACAGTTAGGCTATTTCACCAGTGAGCTCCCACTAGTTGTGTTTCTAGCTGGTAGCTTTACTTACACGGGTAAAAAAAACATCCAAACTTAGTCCTATTTCTGTCACTGGAGGGAGGTAGAGAGCTGAGAGGGTGTTTCCCAATTCAGGGACCGCATCCTTCAAAGGCTGCATTCGAAGACCGGTTGCGTCACGCCAGCGCGACTAG
>JAODTR010006610.1:0-10703 GCA_025399935.1 Amblyopsis rosae | reverse complement strand
GCTGCCCCCGCGACCCGACTCCGGATAAGCGGATGAAGATGGATGGATGGATGGATGGATGGATGGATGGATGGATCCTACCTGCCTTCCAAAAGTAAATGCGATTAACGCGTCTCAGGCCAGGGCCGGGCTCGGGCCCAGATTTTAGGCCCGTGCAGGGCTCTAGTTCACATCCATACGTTCAACAACCACCGATTTCAAGGGAGAACTGCTTAATGGTCAATTAAGGTGCCAACATTTCCTAAAAACACATTTGTGTCATTGATAAATGTACTTTTACAGCAACATAAATAAAATGTTACACAAAATATGGCGAAATAACAATAGTACAGTAATAGCAGTTTCATATCAATACAGAAATATGCTAATGTGTTTCTTAATAAGAAACATTATCCTAGCTAAAAAATGATTTAGAGGTATTGAAACATACCTTGACACCTTTGTCGCCCTGTAACAAGATAGAGAACACAGTAATTTATATGTTACACATCTGTATTAATGGTCTCTACTCTAATCAACACTAGGAACCCATTACAGCAGAGCTATTCAACAGGTTGTCCACGACCCCTAGGGGATCCCCAGAGTTACTGCAGGGTGTCTGCCAAATTATCTGATCCCAAACATGTTTTTATTCCAACAATTAAAATAAGTAATTAAAATACACATGAACTTAAATACAATTATACATATTTTGAATCTGTCAACAGGTCTAATTATTTAATGATTTAGCATTGTATTACAAAGTACATTGCACAAACGTCTAAGCCCTCAGCAGTACGCTGATCCTACCTTCAGTCCTCGCTCCCCGGCCTGCGAGGAGGAGCCGGCGTCGGGGCCGGTGTCTCCCTTCGGCCCCGTGGGACCTCGCTCCCCCACGCTGCCCTTCTCTCCTGTATTGCCCTTTTGACCTTTGACACTGGTGGGTCCTACTGTAGCAGAGAGATAGTTTAGCACAGGTTGAGGGGCGTCTAGGAGCAGGTTCAATAAATAAAGGGGGTGTCTCTAGCGTGTACTGTCAGTGTGTCAACATGAGGCTGAGTTGGGTGGAGGTGGGAAAGTATTATTAGATTTAAAGATGGTGGCTGTGTGTTTGTGTATTATGGAATATATTCTGAGAAGATTGAATGTGATTTTGCAGTTATTTTACAATTTTATTAGTAATTTAAATACTAATCTCAAAATTAAAGAATCATACTGACTCAGTCAATCAAAGAGCACTGCATCAGAGCTTGGCCTAACCTAAATAAATAACCTCTGATTTACACGTTAGGTCAAGGGTCAATTTAAATACATTTAATATTTGAAAAAATAACATAAAAACAAATAATAATCAACAATAAATTAAATCATTCTAAAGTAAATGTCAAGGTTCTCTAAATTCCTTGGAGTCTATTATCAGAGCAAATAGATAAATGCATAAGCAGTTTGACCAGAATACAGGCATTAACACGATTTATCCACCTGAGGGTGCTAGTGAGCTATAAAGAGGAACCCAGGCCCCTGCAGAAGAGCTGCCACCACTTGTCAGGGCAAGTTATTCTTTCACATGTCTAAGACAAGCCTGCTAAAGAGCAATTGTCTGAAGAATTCCCGCTGGCAGGAAAAGCATGCCGATGTAATGATCTGAAGCCTCAGCTAACATCTCCGAGTTTGGAGCGGGGAAGAGAGCATTAGCTATCGACACAAACACTTGGCTGGTGCTCTTACTGGAGTCAGGGTTCCCTTCTGATGCCGTCAGAGGCGGTTCTGGCACTGGCCGGAGAGGTGGAGATGTTGCCTAGACATCAGCAGAGTAGAATATAATAGAATCGTGTTTCATCTCAACAATATAATTCTGGAACAAAATAGCCACTTTCTATCTGAAGTGCATCATCATTGTCCTGCTATAGCACATCGGCTTTTCCTAGTGTAATGCAATGTGACACACTGTACCACACAGCAATGTATCGTAAAGTACCACACAGCAATGTGACACACTGTACCACACAGCAATGTATCGTAAAGTACCACACAGCAATGTGACACACTGTACCACACAGCAATGTAACATACTGTTCCACACAGCAATGTAACATAACAGTAATGCTAAAGAGTCAAAGTGATGTCAGACACGCACAAACCTTGACGGCGTCATCTGTCTGCCTCCTGCCCCCGTCTCCACTGCCGGAGCCCGAGGCCTGAGAAGGACATTAATTAAAACATCTGTACTGCACATCTGTATACTGTAGGCCTGAAACACACGCATGCAAGCTTGTATAATTGTACTTTCTAACATTAGATGACATTACATCTAAATGACCAATGGTTAGATGTTAAGAAACAATAGCATACCAAGTAATTTGTATATGTAAGCCTGTATGATACCATAACACGGGACAAATTATAGCTAAATTAGACAAATACGTAAACAATATAATATATATACTGTATGACTATATGGTATATAGGTTTCTATGTGGTAAACACGTGACAGATTACACGCGACATGATTACAAATACTCACAGCATCATAATCATCCTCATCGTCACACAGACGCTCTGCTGCTAGAGGGTTCCCCACGACTCTCAGCTCCGCCATCGAACCCTAAAACACACACAGAAAACACACAGATGTGTACGCACTGTAAATACACAGACACACACACACGCACACTCACACACGCACACACAGGGCTATACTGTATATAACAATAAACACACACACTTAAGTTACATAACGGTGTGTAATGGCTCATGGAGCCATTGCCATGTCGTTTTAACCCTCCTTGAGCAAGAGGTGTAAAGCCCAGAGAACACAGCAATGAATCAGGTCACAATGTATTTTGTCAGCTGCTCCTGTCTCTCTGACACCATCTCAGAGTTCCCCACGGACCCATGAACCTCTTTGTTTTGCTTTTCTTTAAAAGGACAAACAGCTCTCCACTCGACTCCAGTGTTCTTTATAGATGAGTAGGTAAATCGTTGGGAGGGCATCCAGAAAGGGAAACCGCAGTAAATATATCTTAGCTGTGATTACTCTGAGGCCAGTTGGGATCTGGCGTCAGTACTCAACCTCTGCAGAAGCCTAATAAATATCCATTCATGTGAATCAAATGTGTTAGAGCCAGGAGACATCTAAAACATGCAGGTTAGTGGGTACCCTGGACCAGGGTTGAATACCACTGTGTAATAGGTATGGCAGAAGAAATAAGTTAAAGGTCTACTCTTTAATTGTGTCGCCAGATCCCCAGATTTCCTCCCACTGGCTCACTGTTTATATCTGAAATGTAACTATGCTCATTTCTTTCAGGGGAAGGAGTAGATAATAGAGATAAGTGTCTTTAAGTTTCCAAGCAAGACATTTTTGTAAAGCTGATTTCACCCAATTGAGAAGTGTACTTTTATGGTATGGGCAATAAATGAACGGATTCACACGCCCGCTAGTGCACTGTGCACACACACGCACACACCTGCTGATTCAGCACACAGTGTACTGTCCAAAGTTATTTGCCCCCTTAGGAGTTTCTTGGACGGCCGTTTCTCTCTCACTCAGCACTGTCTAGTGTCTATGGTCCGCGACGACACAATGAAAACACGTGTGCTCATCTCCTAAGTATTTCCTCCGTGCATGCACCCAGGAGGCTGGAGCCACAGAACAGAGTTCTGTTCCAGGTGCTGTGCGTCCAATTAGCAAATGTCTAGGGCTGGCCCCAAATATTCGATTATTCGGGTATTCGTTCGTTGGGTATGTATTCAATTTAAATATTGGGATTCGAGTATTTGTTGTTTCACATTATGCATGCATGTTTTCATATTAATCAGTACTGTCTCCATATAAACCCACATGTTGAAATGTAATTGCCTGCCCTACACTATGTCATCAACACCATTGATTGCAATTGGCTCTGTTTGTAAGAGAGCGAGGCTATTCATTCAACACACACTCTCATTAGGTAATACAAGAGGTATATGCTATTTGACAGCTTTGACTGGCTCAATTGACGTGTCAATCAAAGTGGCCATTTTGAGCGCATGGCTATGTTTACATGTATTCGAATACTCGTTCAGAGATACCATCAAGTATTCAAAACCTGTAAAATGGTATTCGGGACAGCCCTACAAATGTCCACTTCAACACCTCCAGAGGACAAACGTTCAGGACGTTCATACGGAGTCATGCAATGGTTGATTTTGCGGTGTGTAGATGTGTGGTGTAGGGGTACCAGGGGGGGTTTTGAAGCAGCTGTGTTTTGTGGCAATGAGGTGGTACTGCACCCAGTTTAACTGGCTCACAAATCATACACCCCACTAAAAACATTTTTTAAGATGACACACTTCATATGTTGCTTCAAAATACATCCTCTTGGTGCTTAGCCAGTTTGGATTATTCTTTTCAGCAAAACATTTTATGCTCCTGGAAAACATTTTGTATTTAAGAGATAATTTGGCTTTAACATCTTTTCTGGTTGAAGATAATTAAGTTATGATGCCAATATTCTATACATAAAGAGATATTGTAAGCTATAATGAGACCAAGTCACCAATATTAAACCTGTGTGGACATGAGCTTTTACCAGCTAATGTGTCCTGTTTACAAGTTAAGTATGAAGAAGGTTTACCCAGAAGCATTATAGAAGAGACAGACCACATATAAAATTATAAATGAATCTCTATAGGAAAAGTCTGTATCTGTAAAGATGGCAGTTGGAGAAAAAGAGCCAATCATTTGCTTTATAACTGCCAAAATGTAAACTATTTAGCCAATTGTGTGGTTGAACTGAAACATTAATAGTAAAAGTATAACCTGTGGGGAAAAACAGGTTTTTAAACCATATTGTGGTCAGCAAACATTTAAACTGCACGGAGGTATTAGCAAGATGTCTGCCGAGTGGCCAGACATTGGTTTACCCTTCTTCAGTAGCACTTCCGGGTCAACCTCCTATTCCGTTACCTCAAATCTGTCGGGGTCCGCTACGCCCGCCTGACCCACGAAGATCCCCGCCCCGGCGTCTAGCTCCATGTCGTCAGGCGACCTCTCGAAGGTGCGCACCTGCGGCGCCGCGTCACAGCCCTGGTACAGCGTGACGAGGTCCTTGTGCACGGACAGGGCAAATCGCGTCCAGTGGCCTGCCATGCTAGACACGTTGAAGCGCGCTGCCTCATATGACACATTAGAGTCCGGTTCCGTGTAGAAGAACTTCAGCTGCTGGCGGCCAGCCTGCTCGGCGCCCAGCTTAACGCCCACATACATAAAGCGCTGGTCGCCGGCGACGATGGAGAAAAGCACAGCGGCGTCGGGGCCTGAGGGCTTGAGGTGGAAGACGAGGGAGAAGTGGCGGTAGAAGGGGCTAGGCACGTGAGAGCGGGCCGGAAAGCCCACGGCCGCCCCTGGGGCCAGGGCCCAAGCAAGGGCCCCGTCCGGGGTTGAGGTGCGGGTGGTCTTGTCCGGAGGGGGGTGTCCGAAGAGCTGCAGCAGGGAGACGCCAGGAACCTCTGTAGGGGAGAGCAGGGAGAGGAAGTCAGGGGATAAACACAGGAAGTGGGGCTAATCTCAGGAAGTTAGGAGCTAAACTCAGGATGTTAGGGTCTATATACAGGAAGTTAGGGTCTAAATACAGGAAGTTGGGGGCTAAACTCAGGAAGTTAGGAGCTAAATACAGAATGTTGGGGGCTATAAAGGAAGTTGGGGGGCTAAACACAGGATGTTGGGAGCTATACAAAGGAAGTTGGGGGCTAAATACAGGAAGTTGGGAGCTATACAAAGTTTGTTTGGGGGCTAAACACAGGAAGTTGGGAGCTATACAGTACACATTTAAGGATGCCTCTTCTTAATCAGACTTTTGATGGTTCAGTCTCCCGGTTTTAGAGGCCTAATGCGTAACTAACACTTTATCTACGCAACATTTAAAAGGTGGGTAGGTTTTTGTTCAGTTTGATAGAGTTTTGTTCATTTATATTTTATTAAAGGTGGAGTAAATGATTGCAAACTACACTAAAACCCTGTCAAATTCAGCACGTCTTCTCACGAGCCACAATCCAGACCGTTCTGTGTCTGCACTGATAAAATAATCAGGTGTCTCTACACAGACCTGGTTCTGTATATGGGAACACAATCAAAGTGGTACGGATTGCACCAACAACACGATCCTAGCCTTGGTACGGTGTCAAATTTGGGGGGAGGAGCTTCTGAGAGAGCACCCTATGGCATTAAATTGACAGGTGTTATGTTTTGATCAATTAACAAATATCAATCTTTCTCCAACATCACAGACGCCACCTTAAAAATATAACAGTTGGAATATTTTCTTGTTATCACCACACAGCGTGGCTAGCAATCAGTAAAAATGCAATGGCTACTATCCAGCTGTCAATTGAAATCAAGTTCTTTAGAAAATGCATATCGATGAACAACATGCATACATCCTTTTGAGCTGCTGTTTCCCAAGGTTGTGTACATTTATTCTTGATCAGTGAAAACTCTTCCCAGGGTCATGTAGAGTACTATAATAACAGCCCTCTTATATGCTTTTATATATTTTTCATCTGGTTTACAGTCACAAAGAAAAAGTTTGTCTGTAATTCCAAAGCTTCTGGTGGAAATCGTCTCTACATTATACTAAATCATGCATAGGATTTTGTTGAAAAATCCAGCAATTCACACAAGAATAGTTGCCCATTGTTTAATGGGAAAAACTGCTTACTGTATACAGTACAGTTATTTCGTTCCCATAGATTAAAATAGCATTGAAGGGCAAAACGGACAAGCTGTGAGACCAACTATTAAATCGCCACCACGAGACTCTCCCAGGAAAAGACACACATTTTCAGCCCACAAAGTTCTATTTGGTGCATTAAGGGGGTCACAAATCTGGGGTTTTCCCCAAGCTGTTCAAATGAACATATTGCATACATTCTTTTGAATGATTAATGTAGTTTAAGTCCAATATTTCAGCCTTGGAATATCACCCAACAGGAGCAGAGGACGTTTTAACTCACTCAGAGGATGGGAATGTGATTTAAGAGGATGCCTTAGGCGCTGCACACACAATTGACCCTATTTCATGTTAAGTGCAGCTTCAACAAAAGTCTGCTCATGTTATTAAGGCTAAACACCTCAGTGTTATGTCATAGAGAGGGTTTAGACAGGTCATGTTAAGCCTGACATAATGAGGTATGTGAACTCACATACAGACACTCAGGTAACTTTTGTTACCTAGACCTACAGTACACGTCAAATAAAGCCCAACATACTGTAGTTAGTTCCTAGGGC
The DNA here is from genome assembly GCA_025399935.1 of Amblyopsis rosae. NCBI lineage: Eukaryota > Metazoa > Chordata > Actinopteri > Percopsiformes > Amblyopsidae > Amblyopsis > Amblyopsis rosae. The sequence goes on along the minus strand of JAODTR010006610.1, from coordinate 3,454 downwards.
TGTGCAAAACATATTTATCATTTAAATAAATATAACTGAGTATATCACACATTTCTTTTATTTTCAAGTTTTAAGTATGATACATAAATATTTTAATGAATCAATATATCAGTATGCATAATATCACAACATATCATGATACAATCTTATCGTAACCCATGTACAGTATCGTGAACTACTATCAGATACTATCATAGACAAAGAGAGGGGTACAAAAAGGTCAGAGGTCACCGACTACACCGATACCTGCTATTGGTTAATCCTCTATGATGGCAGGATGGCCACAGCTGTGCCTCATGAACCACACGTACAAATAAGGCAGTGGTAATTGGTTGGCTGGACAGTATGGACATCCAATTGGAGGCTGATGTTTGATTAAAAAGATGTGTTCCTGAAATATTTGGGAGACCCAGGAAAGGATTCTGCAAATTCAAGGCAGTCTGACGCGTTTACTGTCATTACCTCAAGGAGAGCTAAATAACAGCAAAACAAGGAGTATTCATATGCGAACGCTCGAGATTAAAACTTCAGCTGCAGTTGTGGCGGAACTCGAGAAAAAAATCAGCTAAGACTTACCTACTCTGGCATTCTAAATAGTGTTTCGCTAACTTCCCCAAGCCAGCAGACCCTGTTTTAGAATTGCTGAATACTAGTACTGCACTTGTACTGCAACCTTCATTTATACACAACCATAGGTGTATTTAGCCTTCGACTTACTCATACCGAAGGTGCTGTGGCTCAGAAATCTGATGTCCCATAAAGCTCCGACAAAACAGGAAGTAGATATGACGTTCTCCCGTTACAGCAGGTTTCCACACTGCTAAACAATGGTCAGGTCAACCCAGACGGCTCTCTGGCCCCCAACGCGCCCTCTCATCGCCATGCCAACCCAGGACGGTCGGGGGGGGAAAGACATCCATGCGTATTTAGTTACAAGGGATAAGCAGTGAGTCGTTATTTCCTAATTTCTTCTCTTCCCCCCCCTTCCCCACAGGAAATTCCACACCTACAGCACTGGTTAAACGAGAGTACATCCATGTGCATCTGTGTGTATGTAGTGTGTGTGTGTGTGTGTGTGTGTGTGTGTGTGTGTGTGTGTGTGTGTGTGTGTGTGTGTGAGAGAGAAGGACAGATGTGTGTCGGCCATCCATGGGAAAGCAGACCACGAGAGACTCCAGAGGGCTGTAGCAGTGTAGCACAGAGTTCATATCAGTCCCTCCCAAGTAAGCCCGGTTCAATCAAACCCTATGAAATATCGCCTTCCTGGGATTTAGCGCACTGCCCCAGAGGTTCGGATGTGGCTTGATCTGTCCCGGGACTGATGCAACTATTCCCCCTGAATTTATTAAAAAATGAAATGCACTGATTTTATATCGCGCTGTTGAAAGAAAGAAAGGTAATCGCTATTCATGTATTAAAGCTCTTAAACATTAACATTTATGACAAATTAATCAAAGTTACCTTATAATTATAGCAATGATTTAAAGAAATGTTAACCATGTAAGACACTGCATGCATAGATCTAAAATGTACTCCATCAGCCATTAAGCTAAAGTCTTAATTCTCTCTTTCTGTGAGTAACCTTTATCATATTAAGTGAGTCTAATTCTTTCACTGTAAGCAAACATGGTGGAGACTGAGAGATTGTTATATCTTGCCATCCTACAACCTTGTCCTTATTTGGAAATGCAAGCATTGCAGTGATGTGAAACAACATACAACTTTAATAATTAGAGTAGGGGCCAGAAATAAATAATCACTAAGGGATTGTTGAGTTACTCACAATCTTAAAAATATAAAATCCTTTTAAAGATATTACTGTACTTTCTGGTTCATGTTACTTTGTTACTGCAGTATGTCTTTAAATGAAAATTTGACAACACCATCCACATCAACTCTTGTCAGGCATAATACACAACATGTCCCCTCACACACGAGGAAACTTTAACCCCCTCCATCCATACCAAGAAGACAGGATCCAACAATTACACACTCGGCTGCAATTTAAGTCTCACGGTACGGGAGGGCCCGGCAAGGTTACACGCTACCGATAGCAATAATCCGGACATGATTTCAGGTTATCAGTTAGGCAAAAACTTCAAACACAGGCATCACAGCTGGGATACAGCCCCCCCCATACACACACACACCAGCCCCTGCCATTAATCCACGTTTTGGCCAAGGCGAGAGCATGTCTAATTAACACTCGCTGTCAGGAGATGGGGACGGTAAGGGGGGGGGGGGGTTGGATGACATCAGCTGTTTCAGCTCATCTCACAACAAGATATTATATCTTGGCTTCATCTCATGGCCATATTTGACCACCTGCAAAGCTTGAGAGGAAAAAAAGGTCTTGTTTTGTCTCCAGGGGGAACTTACGTTGTTTGGTTGCCAGTAGGGAAAACATTTTAGACAAACATGAAACACAGTCATGAAATAAAGAAATTTTTTTTTAATACTTTTAACTGCCTGTTAATGTCTTCCATTCATCTAAATGGCAATACAGTATAAGTTCACATTATTATGGCTGTGCTATAATATGCATTTCCTCATTTAGCAGCCGTTTGAGATGCAGGCGCTAAATTTTAATGGCTCTCTGGGGTTTAGGGGGAGTTAGGTGTAACATCTGGTCGAGTGGGAGGCACAGCGATGCAATAGGTCCACGCACCTCTCCCCCATCCGGGGGTTGCCTGCAGGCATGCGTGCGTGCGCACATGGGTGCACTCCAAATGTGAGTAAACACTATTTACAACACAAGCAGTTAATTTCAAAACAAAGTGATTCCATGGCGATTACATTCAGACCATGTTCAGAGTACATACGGAAATCTAAGGTTCAGCATGGAACGTATTGAAATATCTGTGCTGTGCAGTGACGATAGAGCTTAAACACCAGCAATGACAGGACAGTGTTGGTGATTATCTCCATCTACACGCACACTCTGGACAGAGAGAATATCATTTAACAGAGCGGTTCCAACAGACGGCTCTTTCACATTAGATGTATGGAAGGAGGGGTGCAACATTTCACCCTTTATGCAGAACGACCCAGCGTTTTATGCAAGTCAATGGGGAGGTCCATGGATTTCACCATAATATTGACCGTTATTTATGGAGGCGTTTATAGGTATTTTCAGTATACAACATTCATTCCCAGGTAGCTATGATCAATCTGAGGCCACAACGATATTTCTGCAGCTAACCGTTTTGAGGTAAATTGACTTTGATTCAGCCCATGCATGGTAGATTTAGCTGTCTGGGCGCTGCCTACGTCAGCCTCCGCAGCAACATGCCGACTTATGAGACCAGAAGCGTTCCATTTTTGCTTCCATTGAAATCAGTAAAGCGCTCCATCTTTCTGTGATTATAATAGTGTGGTGTCTCCGGGAACCATCACCTTATCGTGGTGGAGAGGTTTGGGTGCCCCCATGAACCTGAGGGCTGTGTTGTCTGGA
>JAODTR010006609.1:0-10703 GCA_025399935.1 Amblyopsis rosae | reverse complement strand
AATAAGGTAAAATATACACCATACAGTGTGTGTATATATATATACACACACTGTATGGTGTATATTTTACCTTATTTATTATGTACAACAGACACTTTAGTATATATATCATCAAATTATTATAATAATAATAATTTTATCAATTATATTATTATTGTTATTTAACTTGAATTTGACCTACATCTTCATAAACAGCTGCATGCCATAAATATTGATTCTGGTGGGACCCAAACCACTTTGAACTTTCAAAGTGTTTGTGAAGCCCAATTAAGCCCAAGGAGCTATCCACATAGCCCATACTTACCAACTTAATGTGTTTAATAATCCTCTTAACACATCAGTGTATTGTAAATCAGCAGTCCGGTGTCAGGATAGTCATTATGGGTCACACACAATATACTGCTGATCCCCAGACCACTGCTTCGGCTGTATCCACGGGGAACCTGTAATTGGTTGTAATGCTGTCTTGCTAAGCCTTCCTGATAGAAGGACATTTGAAAACAGGGTTAGAGTGGATGAGGTGTTGTATAAGAAGCTCTCACTCTCTCTTTCTCTCTCACGCTCTCTATATCTTACTCTCTCTCTTATAGCTCTCTCTCACAATCACACATGCTCGCTGCTCATGCACGTGTACACACACAGTGTACTTTGCCACCTCTGAAGCTGGATGGATTAATGTGGTACTGCTGTCCGCCATTGTATAATTTCCTTTCCACTCATTAGGATACTTTGGGCTGACCCTATTGGCCAGGCCAGGCCTGAACTCAACACAATATCTGGATGAACTCTGATTGGACCGGTCTATGCTTCTGTCAGAAGTCTGTGGTCAGAAATCACCTCTATAATAAAATGCTCTATTTTGTTAGAAAGGGGTTTAGCTGTCGTACAGATACGAACAAAGAGGCAAACCTCTGGTATGGTGAACTGTTGTCACAGACAAAGGCAGACAAAGGCAGACATCATCTGTTTTTGAAACTAAAAGTTACATTTTCACTATAGTAATAAAGCATATATACTGTATACAATTGTTTATGTTTTCTGTACATTTTAATAACGTTTTGCTGAGGTGTTGGTAATTGTGTAGAGTTTAGCAGTGTGTCCCTTGACTTGTTGTGAAGTGTCACTCCACATCAACCTAGGTGTTTCGGTGCACCCTGACCAGGCCTCGTGTCACCCTGCTTGTGCACGCTCGTCTATGCATGTCAAGCCGAGTTGTCTGAAAGGAGGGACATAGTGAGAGAGCTGAACTGTCAACCCCGATCAGCCCAGACTGCCACTGTCTCCTGCTGTCTGGCTGAATATAGCGCCAAGTGACATGCTAGCCCCTGGTTCCAACCAACTGGTAATCAAACAAATGGCAGCCACCATGTAGCACCGACATAAAAACGTCAGGGAATTCTATTACCGGGTACATCATTTTCAACTACATTTTGAATTTTATCTTCAGTTTCTTAATTTCATGTAGTGTTTTGTGTTGTCGCTTCTTCCAAAACACTGCAAACGTTACTTCCGCTGGAAGCTTGTTTACTTTGGCAGCAGTGCACCCCTGCTACAATATGGTGTACATCTGGGTTGACAGTGGTCTTGTTGGGAATACAGCAGGGAGCAGATGGCTAAGGCCGGTCCCATTCATCCTCTCATCTACTGTACCTCCCGTTTGGTGGGATGTTAAACCTCTCCCCCTAATCCAGCGCTGTGCAGAGCACACAGCAGAGTTGACGTTACTGTTGCCACTGTTGTTGATGCAAGCTAGCTCAACCCTCACCCTGCGGAGCTTATGCTCTCACCCTTCTCTACCCCCCCCCTCTATAGCCATCCCCACCGTGAGCAGGGGCAGAGATGTGCTGTTTTGGGGATGCTATAATGACCTTTGACCTAAAACCCCATTTTTTACTGTTGAAAAGATTGTGATTTCCCCAAGGAGTGGGTTTCTTTGGAAATCTGAACAGCAGCAGAGTGAAGGTAAAGGCAAATTGGTAAAGGGGCATGCTTAATTCAGACACCTGCTGTACCTGGATTTGCAATGCGCTACCAGCGGCTGTCAGAGGCGGTATTGTGGCTAATTCCATGAAATCAAGGAGTCTCATTACACGAGGCAGATCCCCCAAGGATGTAATTATTCATAAGGTCTCACATATAGTTTGTTTTTTCCATAGGGAATTAAAATACTGACTCTTACTTCCATTTACAACATGAACGCCTACCAATATGTTAGAAAAAGTATAACCTATTACAGTACTGTAGTTTGCTCATTTACATGCAAATACAGCTCCCATATCTGAAAAGTGATTTTCAGAAATAGAGTTTCCTTGTGAACAAAAAGCCTAAAAGCCTCACGGTGTTATCTATATTTGAAATGGTGCCCAATGTTTACTTTTGTCTGATTGCTAAGTGGATACTGTAGTTTTATCTTGAAGGGCAGGGGGACATTAAAGTGTATTCCAGGACATATGGCGCCATGCAGTGGCTAATATATTCATTCAGACACATCATTGAAACAGAGACTGGCTGGCTCAAGCTGTACTCCGAGAAGTTGCTTTCTTTCTTACCATGAAGATAATCACCCTGCGATTTGGTTGGCTATCACAGGCAGAGGGTGTAGAATTACAGTAATTACCTGTGTGTAAGCATAGGAGAAGGTGCTAGTTTATGACCTTTTTAAGACAACTCATGTCTGAGGCTGTATGAAAACACCTGAGTTGTGAATTCACGTTTCACATCTGATTTTAAATAAGGCTCAGGTATCCTGGTCATTCAATTAATATGGGAAAGACATCAATAATGACGATGATCAGCAGGTGATTTCGGGTGGGGATAGATAGCTGGATTTATTTGTGATTTGGGATGTGCTTTGCATAGTAACCAAATGATACGCTGACCTAAATGAAGGACATTTGCTTTAAAAGTCACTGAAGGTAGGTTTTTAAATAAAAAACAAAAAGACTGAGGAGAGCGCACATGTAAAAATGGTTATTGCAGACAAACCGTTTGATAGAGAGACAGTAATTTATTTGCTGATGAAATGATAATATACTATACTAAAAATACTGTATATTACAGTGCTATTCCAGTGAAATGTCATTTATGTTGTGATATTTGAAGGTATACAACAAAAGGGAAAGTACTGTATAGGAATTGGTATTAAATGTTATTTCATACCAATTCTAGAAAAATCTACAATTTTAGAAATGTCACGTTTTGGGTAGGTTATTTTGTACGCATAATAATACTGAGCAGAATTAATGCTTTGTCTCCAATCACAATGATTATGTGGCACTACTTTTGCAGACCTTTGCAGAACAGAAGTGACTGTATTGTTTGAACTGCCAGCTGGCAGCTGTGATTGACCCCTATGAGCACCAGCTCTACCACAAACAGCTTGTGTATAGACTGATTAGCAAAGTGAAACACAATGCAGAATAAGGATGGTCTCACAAGGCTAAGAATAGTTAAGTCAGGTTGGACTAGTTGGCCTTGCCACTCAAGCCCTAATACCTTTGTGATGGCGTCCTAAAGCCTTCACTGTCCTTGGCGTCAATGGCTGGTCACCCACAAACTCTCCTGCACAGACCATGAGATTCTCAGCAGCCTTAACTGAGGCTTAGCAAATGTAGCTCATAACTTCAGACCTGCTGGTTGAGATATACAGCGGCTGCAGATTGAAGATGCACAATAGAAGAAAAGGATGACAGATATGGAGAGATTTGTAGCCCAGGCTGACCAGGCAGACAGACTGGGCTGTGGGTGTGGGTGTGGGGTGGTAGGGTATAGGGTAGGGTAACGCTGTTATGATGATGACAGTTCATTTTGCCAGGCTAATGGGATGAGATTCCCTGGCAGCTAGATAGCCTCGTAAGGATTCTGGGTCGGAGAGAAACAGCATTACAGAGAAACAGCTTTATTTCAAAGGGACAATCCTCAATCCACACTGTTCCATGCCCCTCTACTTTCTACATACATTTTTGTGGACAGTTGCTTCTACAGCAACAGGGAACTGAGCTAGAAATGTGGAGTCCCATGGGTGCTGTGTTGCTGAGTTCAGGAAAAAGTGAGAACTGGGAAGTTTCTGACTTCCGAGGAAGAAAAAAAACAACAGCACTCCAGCTCGGGAATTCATAGTCAAAAACTCAACTAACAGTAGAATACATGTATATTCCCAGAATCCAAATTCTCTGACACTTGGTTAACAAAATGCCAAATATTTGGAATGTCTGAAAGTGTTTTTATACAGACATGTATGACATATTTCACGATTAATAAAGGTTTGAAGGTAATTAAGAATTAGGTAATTATGATAGATGGAAGTTCTGAGTCATAAAATCCCTAGTTGACGCAAAGACTGCGTAACACAATCTAGGAGTGTCAATTTACCACCACCACCCTCCTCTCTCTGCTCACAACTTTAATATGTAATGTAATATTGTTTTGAGTGAGGAGTGTTACACTTTGTCTAGTACAGTATATGGAGCTTTCCTTTAACATGAAAGATTAAGTGAATTTTTCATTTACTCGAATATGCTCATTCTCATGTATTGATGTGTAGCTTTAGCTTAAGCTTTAGCTTTGTGCACAGCTTTGCAGACATTATAGATCACAACTGTTTCTTTGAACATGCCTCGTTCTTTGAACAGCCAGTGTCTTATTTCACCTGCAGGCAATGTTAAAGTGTTGCAATAAACAACATATGTGTGTCCATAGTAAAGACAGAGACAGAGTTGATTTTTAAATCGCATTGATCCATACATATTTTTTCCATATGCGTTGCAAAGTCAGTAAGGATTATCCGTTGTGTTTATACCAATAAACAACTGAATTGTCTTACAACACCACTGCTGCAATCCCTTGTTTTGACACAAACTACACTTTGGTCGTGGTCCTTAGGGTGTATGCTTAGTTAAAACAGGTTTGTCTTATTGCCTCTCCTGGAAAGAAGAGGTTAGTATACACACCTAGGGGGCCAAAGCGTCGGTGCTAGCAAATAGAGGAAACACTGTCGGCAACATTAGTCACAGGTCTGCAGGGAGCTGGGAATGGCAGTTGAGCGAAATAAATTGGCAAACATGCGGTTGTGGGTCTGCTCCACCGTCATTATGGTGATTAAAGCGCTCTTGCGTGTGTGCTTCTTTCAGTGAGCTATGAGCTCCTCTGTAACACCTGTTCTACATGATAATAATGGATAATAAGCCCATTCAAGCCATACCACTATATGGTCGAGGTGTGTGATGTCTGCCATGCGTGTGCACGTCCGCATTCACATTGTCCGCATACGAGCTTCCGGGATAATATGGTTGCCCCAGCAACAGCCAAATTTGTAGGGTCCGTGCTTAATCTGTGAATATGTGTGTGTGTGTGTGTGTGTGTGTGATGAAAACAGAACAAAGCCCCCCCATCAAACAGCCCTGCTTCTGTCGGTCCCTCTCCTCCTCATCTCCCTGTAAGGGCCAGGAGTGTGGGGGTCTGTGGGGGAGGGGCTCCTTCTAGCAAGACAACAAGGGCAGTGGAGGAGCTGGAGGGGGCTCTGGAGCACACATGAGATCTACAGAGCAACCACCAGATTGTGTTCCAGAGCCAGAGAAAGAGCATATGTGTGTGTGTGTGTGTGTGTGTGCGCATGTGTGTGTGTGTGTGTGTGTGTGTGTGTGTGTGTGTGTGTGTGTGAGACACAATGTGTGTATTTTTGATATTATATTTATAGATATAGAGAGATAGAGAAAGAGACTTAGGGTAAGGAAAGATACTGAGAAAGACAGATACAGAGAGAATTAGGGAGAGAGTAAGATAGAGAGAGAGAGAGAGAGAGAGAGAGATAATGAGGGAGAGAGAGAGAGAGAGACGATGAGTGTGACTGAGTGGGAGTAGAGAGAGAGAGAGGGGAGGAGTGTGAGGAGAGATATATACAGAGAGAGAGAGAGACACTGGTTACCCGGTGGGCGTGACAGTCCGTGTAGCTGAAAGTGCATACAGCAGGTGTGTGGTTGGACTGAAGCAGCTTTACTGAAACCCAGCACAGCTGGAGAGGGTCGACTGGTAAAGAGAACTAGAGAGAGAGAGAGAGAGAGTGGGGGATAATTCACAGAGGGAGAATCAAGCAGGAGTCTTCTGCTAGCTGTGCGCTGGCTAAGCGGCTGTTAGGACGTGGCAGCGTGCACCCAGCGTACAGTGAGTAACTTTGCTCATCAGCTCCACACAGGCTGCACCATGCTGGTGGTTCATTTTGATTGTTGTTGGGGCTGGGCTGGGATGAAGCTGTGGCTGGGGCGATCCACAGGAGGAGCAGATAGGCAGGTGCTGAATAGGATGTGCCATGGCACATGCATGCAGGTTACGGCGTGGCGTTGAGAGGACAGAGTCCCCCCCAGTACTGTTTATCTTGTGTTATTCATGATCCTCCCGTAGCGCGCGACACTGATGGGAAATGTGTTCTGTTCTTGACACGCTGCAATTATTCTGTGGGTGATCGTGCACGCACGGCATAATGTGTAGGTAGAGAATGCATGCTCGTACACACACACACACACACACACACACACACACACACACACACACACACACACACACACACATACACAGTGTATGCAAGCTATTTACTAAATACAGCTTGTGTAAATGCTCATGTGGTTTACTGAGTTAATTTGTGTGTGCGTGTGTGTAGGTTTTCATGTGTGAGAATCAATTTGTGTGCGTGCGTTTATTTGCTTGACTGTGTGATTGTATGTGTGAGAATGAATGTGTATGTTTGCGTGTGTGTTCATGAGAGATGTCTAATTGAGGGCCCAGGGCGGCTGATGTCCTGTCATAGCGCGATTTCCCGTTGAAGAGCTGCTGCATATCTCAGGCTTGCCTTATTTTCTTTTACTGTGCTTACTGGCTTCACATTCAAATGTCCAGGCATGCAAGACCATTACACAATAACACACTTTTTTGACATTGCTTACATTCTTAGCCTATTTAAATGTGGTGTTATATGTATTTATGCATGACATAGCCACCTTTTACAAAAAGCTGGCTATATGTCACACACAAACACATATAATTTCTCTGATACTATACAATTAGATAGAATTTTTTATATTTTTTTCCCCAGTCAAACACGTTATTTCTAAATGGAAGGTTAATTGTATTGACAGGCATTGATGTCATCTCGTTTAAACACTGGTGTGCAAATTGCTAGTTGTAGATGATGGTCATTGTCAATAGTGCATGACATGCAGCACTGGTATTGATCAGTAAGGCTGTGTGCACAAAGCAGCTCCCTGCTGGAGATATTGAGCTGGGAGCAGGGAGCCCAGAGCTGTCTTGCTTAGCAGGGCTGTGCCACCGCAGCGTTGCATTCTGATAGGCTAGAAGAGAATGGTGTTGTGTTTGAATGAAGCGGGGGATCTGCGGGCATTGTGTCTGCACCTCCCACCTGTGTATCTGGGTAGGGGGTCCCCTGCAAGGTGACTTTGTCAAAAGGAGAGTAGCCAGGAGGATTCTCCTCCTTTGTGGATAATGTCATCATTTTCTGTCAGCCTATTCAATATATATAATATGAATGCTTGGATGTTGATAATGCAACTCTTAATCTGGGCTTGGCTTTGAGGTGGGCATTACTAGACATTTCACCTTAGGCCTCAGAATCTGAGGGATAACACACCAGTGTCTTTCTAATGCCAGCAGGAGGTTAAAGCTTGATGGTATTACATTCGGGAACACAACATTATTTATCTTGGAGGTGCAATTCACTCAGTAAGACCTGTCTTTTCTGAAAGAACACCAGAGAACTGCAAATCAAATGGAACAAGTGTAGTCTGGTAAGCAGAAAGTGTCTCCAATTCACATTACAGCATTGCAGCATCAGCTCTCGGATATAGGCTGCAAGATGTGAAGTGCATGAGGGTAGAACCTGGCTTTTGGCTTTGCAGTACTGCTCTGTCAGGAGGAGAATGAATAATATTTGCATCTAAGTCAAAGTCAAATTTGTGCTCTAAAATCCTATAAGAAAAATGAGTGAAAATAACAGCTGGATATACTGAGACACACATTCGGTCTTATCTTTAATGCATTCTTGTCCCTTGGCAGTGGTCCATAAAATGCATTTAGTTGAGGTTCCCATAATTGAATGTGTTGCTCATTTGCTCAGGCCTGACCTGCAATGAAGTGACCTGTGTCTTCTTGTGTCTGTCTGATTGTAGGAAACAAGATGGGGGTGAGTCAGGAATCTCTGCAACACTAGAGACTCCGCTGTTCCAGTCTGCGTACACTGCACCACCACTCCCCAAGGTACATAGGAGTCCTATGACCTCTGGCCTTTTTTAACAACCCTTTGTGTGACCTTTGTTCGATGTCCCTATTCATCTCGTCTGCTTGTAAACACAGATTCTAGATTGTTCTCCGCATTTCATTTCACCATGATCCATTGAAAACTGTCTGTTTGCAGCCATCCTCAGATTATCAGCCACCTGTCTTCCTTTGTGCAACTTGTGTAATTAACATACACAGTGTTAGATGAATGGCATCATCGTATTTGCCTAATACAATTCATGGGAAGCTTATTGTTTGGGACTGGCATCTCATCTCATCTAAAACAGACCTCAGTGCACCCTCTATTCTACAGTATTCGCACTGCATCTCTTAAAATGATTGGACAGCATTACAGTAAGTCATCAAAAGCCCTGCCTATCCTGCACAATTCACTCTGTAAAAGCTTGGAAGCTTTGGTGGATCTTGCTAGGCCAGTTGGCAGGTTTTACATTTAGGTAATAAAAGCTAGCACACTGATTTATCAGGCTATGCTAATGCTTAGTTTTTATGCTTATAACGCATTTCTTTCAACTCAGTAAAGTAATTAGTGGTCCTTCAATTTGTGTCTTATGCATTAGTCTTGGCTCTTTATGTTGTCTCATTAAAGAATGTATTGTGTTTGGCTGAATTTGACAACAAATTAATTTGAATGACTTTCTAAAATGACGGGGTCAATTGTGAGCTCTATCAACTTTGAGAATATACAGGTTAATACATTACAACCTGCCGGTGCTGACAAAGGATTTAAATAAAAATGTATGAAAATGAAAAAGCTTTACCTTCTGGCAGGTTTTTCCTATCTAAAATGAGAGCATGAATAATCTGTCTGGGGTATTTTCCAGACTTTGAAATTGAATGGAGCTGAGCAGCGATTAGAAGGATACAGTCTCGCTGATGCAGAGTCCCTTACACTTTGAAGGGCTTACAATACATTAACAGCAGTATCACTTAATCTGTGTAGAACACCAGTGTTGGGAAGAGAAATAGAGACAATTTGGAAATGATGTTGTTTAGTCTCTCTATGTTTGTTTTCTTGCTTTATTTTTGAGACATAGGGAGTGTTGGGCCAAGGGTCTTTGGATGTTCTGTGTCTCTGGGGATTTCTATGGCACCCAAGCAAATAATGATAATGAGAAAGGTGTTGTTTAAAATGTCTACACTCTAAACTCTAATTCTAAACTCTGATACAGATTATAATAATTTGTCCATAAACTACCGTCACCAGAAAAGATGCTGTTTTCCTTTCTTTCTGTAATTTGTTCACAGAATACTACTTTGGCACAGAAACTGTTAGTTTTAGAAATGAATAGGGTTTTCCTACCCAGTTTGGATAGTTTGCTGAATGCCACTTCAGGTCCACTTCAGTGACAATCATAGACGACATTTACTTTCTTATTAAAGACATGCAGCCCTTTCAGTTTCTCAAAGTGCCAGCCTTTTACCCCCAAACTGACCAGAAAAACGAATCAAATGTTACTATGTAAAAGTGTATATATTACAGTACCTCCCTAACCACCAAATACAATGGGAACAGGCAACATATATTTCATAGGGATACTTTCACAGGATGAAATGGTTAATTAGAGATGTGTTTCGGGCTTATTCGAGCAATACTGAGACAATGCTTTGCTTTAATGGTCAAAACCAAGTCTATCTCTATTTAACCTCACCGGGTATTGTAACCAATGCCAGTGTGTAGTAGGCTGTGCAAGTCATATACACACTGGATTATTTTCCTTCCATTCATTCCATATTGTATAATGCAGTATAAAAATATGACATACAGTTGGGAAGCTGCTAAATATGTCAAATACAACTACTCAAATCTGAACAAAAGGTATATACAAACCAATTATCCTATATCCTTGAGCATATAATTTCCATTTCAAAAGTAGACACAATTTTTCTCCAGACAGGACTAAGATACTGTTACCATATTTGTCCTAGGACAGAAAAACACAGGCATGTGTCTTAGAAGATGATATCTGACAGATGAGCAAATGAATAATATTTATGTTCTCAGAGCACATCATGTATTCTACAAACTAAGCTGTTTAAAAAGTCATAGAATGCACACAGTCAGCAGGAAACAAGATCCAACTCTGCTAACTTGATCATGGCAGATCCATCAAGACAGGCCTAAATGAATACAAAAGTAACGCCAAAATCTGGACAGGACACACTCAATATTACACCTCCAGAATCCTGGTGCCAGTTCAGGCCTCAATGCACTGTGTGGTAGTATAGGATTGCAGCTGACAACTATGCAGGCGAGAAAAGGCTTTGCCCGGTTGCCTTTGATTCTACCTTAATGACAAGCCTATTAGCTAGACTAATGAGAACTATCATCCATCCATCCATCCATCTTCTCCCGCTTATCCGGAGTCGGGTCGCGGGGGCAGCAGCTTCAGCAAGGGACC